>JAEAOA010001959.1:997500-1140000 GCA_016746295.1 Potamilus streckersoni
TTTAGCAATACATCTGAAGTCCCTATTAATGTTAATATAAATTCTGATCCACATTAAGCGACCCCTTTCTCCCCATGCTTAATGACTGGAAATATTGAGGGACGACAGGAGCAAAAGATAAATATTATTTTCGTTGCTTATTAGTATTATGTTCACTATACATTTTCATTCTTTCCAGCTGTTTTTAAAAATGAAAAATTGCCGTATAAATTTTGCATCTAGATAGAATTCCCTGCCCCAGGCTTGTTTATGGCCGGCTTTTGCGGAAATACGCAACTTCCCACACTCATACTGAAGATTTGGTTATTCTACAAATGTAAATGCTTTCTTGGGGGACATATTCTCTGTTTTCAGATTGTAATAAGTGTTATCTAAAACTTTGCTAATTTGATTATATGCCACTAAAGTCCAAGAGAAAATCGTTAGAATCAAACAGATATGCAACTACGCTAAAAGATCAGATTTATATAAATTGTTTTAAAACATCAACATGTGAGATATTCGAGATTCTTGGAGCTACGCTTTTAAATTGGGGACAGTATACAAATTCAGTATTATTAAATATAAACATTAGAGCTAAAGATGAAAATAGTTTAAAAAAATACCAGAATATATTAGGCATAATAATTTTCCTGTTTAATAATTTATGTTTTGAAGTAAATAACGACAGACATATCACTAACACCATGATAAATATGTTTTAGGTAATACTCTGGGCAATGTGATCAAGTAAAGGAACTTGATAATTCCTTTAAGTAGTGAATTGAAATAAATGACAGCCATATTGCAGATAAGTGAACATTCCCTGATGCATCTTCTTGGCAGTTTGTACAAAGACATATTGACGGGCCAGTTAAGAATAAATTTGTTAGAGAATAATTTGAAAGATAATCAGTCATGAAGCGAAGAGACTGATAATTTATTAATAGTTATAAAATCGAAATGTTTTATTCCACCATGAACTAAATAAATGATAATAGTGAATGAGACAGAACTGTTAAGCAACCAGAGTCATCATCATCCAACTTAAAAGAAACACAGAAATGAGAATAATAACTAATGTAATTATTCAGGTTTAAGAAAGGTTAGACTATTTGCTGATGAACTACATGAAAGTATATTACTTTTTGATTTTCCTTGTGTAGAAAGGCTTTATTTTGGTGATACATTTAAAGAACCAAATAGATATCGAAGAGTTAACGACACCGAAGCTGGTATTCAAATAATAAAATCGAATGGTCCACTGAACATTAATTGCTCCATATGAATTTTTCTTAAATACACATTTATAATATCTTTTTTTATAGTTTTACTAATCATTGATAAGATTTTATAGTATAAGAAATGCATATAAGTTCTAGGAAAGGAATATAATAGAATTCAAGATTGAAAATAATATTATTTTGAAGAAAACAATATTTCTGTTAAAACTGAATTAATTGAATTAATAATCGGTGACGTAACTCAGACTTTTCACTAACATTTTAATGCTGGAGACATTATATAAATTTACTCTCATTAAATGACGGGGGCAGCAGCAATACTTCGAGGATCATTTGCTAATTAGTTTTGCATCTACAGCAAGTCATTTTTTTCAGGTATTTCATACAACTTGTGCAGAAATAACAAACGGACAATGTTACAAAGCTTCAGGAATTGCAAGAAATAATAGACACATTATATGAACATTGAATAAATACTCTTGATTACATAATCAAAACTTAAAGAGGAGGAAAGCTTGGCTAGTCAGTATTTAATTTTTTAAAAAATATTTTGTTCTCAGATGAAAATATTGCTTATGATTATGGGTTTTTTGACAGTTGTAATGGGTGCTACTGTTTGGTTCTGTTTTTAGTTTTTTTATTGTTCTGTTTTGTTTTTCTTCAGTTGAAATGAGTGCTGATGTATTTCAGCAGTTGTAATTTGTGTAATATTATTATTTTTGCATTTTTGCAATGGGTGTTAATAGTTTTTGCTGCTATCAATAGCTTTGAGAATAGAGCACAACGTGAGAGAAATCCTTAAATTTTATCTATACTCATTAGAACACGTTAGAAGAAAATAAAAACATAAAGATTATATCAACATAAGGACAATATAAAACTCCATACAAACAGGAAACAAATCTCCACAGAGTATTAAGTTTGGTAATCTAAAAAACGATTGTGCCATAAAACCTGAATAACACTTTTAAGTTTGAATTCCCAGGGCAAATTGTTTTGATTCTAGCAGGACATTATTTTGCCTTTTAACTTAAAGTTTAAAAGATATGAAAATAGCATAATTGCAAACAAGCTTGGATTAATTCTGATTAACGACAAATGCTTTTCTCACAGTAGTGGTACTATTTGTAAAATGAATGATTACAACATTTTCCTGAAGACTTGTGGTGACACACACATGTGAGAACAAATAAAAGAGATCAAGGTTAGATGAATGAAAACCAGAAAGGTAAGATCAGTAACAGTTACTGCACAAAACTGGTACATAATGTTTCAGTTTATTGTATACTCAAAGTTATTCAAAATTCCACTTGATAAATACCAATCATTACGTCCTGTATCCTTCAGCTCTTTCTCATATTTATAATTATATTGGGAAAAAGTAACAGAAGGTGCAAACCAAGGTTATAAATTATGTTGTTTTGCTGTCTCTAGTTCTCTTCAGCTACTGACTAATTATATATTCAGTAATTGCTGAAATGGAACAATATATGACGAAATGTGGTCTATGCCAATACATATACATTTTAAATGGAACAATATATGACGAAACGTGGTCTATGCCTTGCATATATATTTTAAAGGGAACAATATATGACGAAATGTGGTCTATGCCAATGCATATACATTTATCAAATGGAACAATATATGACGAAATGTGGTTTATGCCAATGCATATACATTTTAATTGAACAATATGACAAATGTGGTCTATGCCAATGCATATACATTTTAGTGGAACAATATATGACAAATGTCGTCTATGCCAATGCATATACATTTTAAATGGTACAATATATGACGAAATATGGTCTATGCCAATGCATATACATTTTAATGAAAAAATATATAACGAAATATGGTCTATGCAAAGGCATGTACATTTTAAATAGAACACTATATGACGAAATGTGGTCTATGCCAATGTATATACATTTTACATGGAACAATATATAACGAAATGTGGTCTATGCCAATGCATATACATTTTAATGGAACAATATATGATGAAATGTGGTCTATGCCATTGCATTTACATTTTAATGGAACAATATATGACGAAATGTGGTCTATGCCAATGCATATACATTTTAATGGAAGAATATATGACGAAATGTGGTCTATGCCAATGCATATACATTTTAATGGAACAATATATGATGAAATGTGGTCTATGCCAATGCATATAAATTTTAATGGAACAATATATGACGAAATGTGGTCTATGCCAATGCATATACATTTTAATGGAAGAATATATAACGAAATATGGTCTATGCCAATGCATTTACATTTTAATGGAACAATATATGACGAAATATGGTCTATGCCAATGCATATACATTTTAATGGAACAATATATGACGAAATATGGTCTATGCCAATGCATATACATTTTAATGGAACAATATATGACGAAATGTGGTCTATGCATATACATTTTAAATGGAACAATATATGACGAAATCTGGTCTATACCAATGCATATACATTTTAATGGAACAATATATAACGAAATGTGGTCTATGCCAATGCATATACATTTTAATGGAACAATATATGACGAAATGTGGTCTATGCCAATGCATATACATTTTAATGGAACAATATATGACGAAATGTGTTCTATGCATATACATTTTATGCAAAGACGTTTGAAGTGCAATAAAGATACAGACTATTCATGAGAGTAAACTTACATCTCTAATAAAATGGACACACTATAACAAATTATTATTTCATAAGAGTGAAAACTATCAACCCTTCTTGTTTATTATATCATAATCATAACGAAAAGCAAAACGGAAACTATGTCTTGATTTAAACTTTTGTTAAGGTATTCTACGTCACGAGTGCAGTGAGCTCAAAAACTACTGACTTCAAAGAGGCAATATCTTTACCTGGCATGGACCAAAAAGTGGGACAATCCTGGAACTGCAGAGGAAAAGCAAATGCATGAATTTATAACATATACCGTTTATGTCAAGAAATATAAAACTGTATATTTCTTGGATGATTATGTGGTTAAATCAGTCATTAAATAAATTAGGTATATAAAAGATAGAGAAAGGTGCCACATTATTCAACATTTCTACAAGGAAAACTTTAATATCTCGCTTTGAGCTTTCATTTGTGAGTCTTGGCGGAAATTCATATTGCAGGGTAACTATACCGAACAGAAGATATTAGTATCGCGTTTATCACAACAAAATCATTATGTCAAATACGGGGACGAACTTTTTTTCTGTCTCAGAATTTTCAGATCAGATCAATCTCCATTATTAACAAAATATGTTGTTTATTATCTGTTGTTTACTGTCATTTTTCAAACCTGCACCAGTAGTGTACATGAACTGGAAAATGTTTACTTGGCAATAAAAAGAAGACGCTCTATTTTCTCATGTAACCACAATAATATGTTCCAATGGAGATCATACAAAATTATGATTCAATTTAAATATAATGCAAACTCCACGAAATATTATGCACAGTGGCGACACTGCTTTTCTCCCACTGGTTTATTTCACTTAATCATTGTGAAATATATACAAATAATTCTTTGCATGCAAACAATTACACATTAAAAACAAAAGTTATCAACCTCTGAACACAAATATCTTAATTATAATGGACACCACTGTTAGCTAACGGTACAAATCATATTTACAGTAGATAACAGTGTTAGTTAATGGTACAAACATGGATACCACTGTTATTGAACGGTACAAATTATAATTACAATATATACTAGTTAGTGAACGGTAGAAATTAGAATTACAGTATCTACCAGTTAGTGAACGGTACAAATCATAATTACAATATATGCCAGTTAGTGAACGGTACGAATCATAATTACAGTATCTACCAGTTAGAGAACGGTACAATCATAATTACAGTATCTACCAGTTAGTGAACGGTACAAATCATAATTACAATATATGCCAGTTAGTGAACGGTAAAAATCATAATTACAGTATCTACCAGTTAGTGAACGGTACAATCATAATTACAATATATGCCAGTTAGTGAACGGTATAAATCATATTTACAGTATCTACCAGTTAGAGAACAGTATAAATCATAATTACAGTATCTACCAGTTAGAGAACGGTACAAATCATAATTACAGTATCTACCAGTTAGTGAACGGTACAATCATAATTACAATATATGCCAGTTAGAGAACGGTTCAAATCATAATTAAAGAGAACACCTGTTAGTTAACTAAACTATGCAAAACATAATTACAATGGCTATGACATTCATTTAATTTAACGAAAAAAATGAAAATTACAGTCAATACCACTGTTAGTTAATGATAAAAATCATAATTACAGTCAATACCACTGTTAGTTAACGGTAAAAATCATAATTACAGTGGATACCACTGTTAGTTAACGGAACAAAGCATAATTACAGTGGATATAACTGTTAGTTAACGGTGAAAATCATAATTACAGTGGATACCACAGTTAGTTAACGGTACAAAGCATAATTACAGTGGATACAACTGTTAATTAACGGAACAAAGCATAATTACAGTGGATACAACTGTTAGCGGTAAAAATCATAATTACAGTGGATACCACTGTAAGTTAACGGAACAAATGAAAATTACAGTCAATACCACTGTTAGTTAATGGTACAAATCATAATTACAGTCAATACCACTGTTAGTTAATTGTAAAAATCATAATTACGGTGGATACAACTGTTAGTTAACGGTACAAAGCATAATTACAGTGGATATAACTGTTAGTAAACGGTACAAAGCGTAATTACAGTGTATACCACTGTTAGTTAACGGTACAAAGCATAATTACGGTGGATACCAGTGTCAGTTAACAGTACAAAGGATAATTATTGTCAAAACCATTGTTAGTTAACTAAACGGTACAAAATATTATTACAATGGCTATCACTGTCACTTTATTTTGTTTAAAATATAATAGCAATATATATCTGTAATTTAACTTAGAATACAATATAGAATTACAACGACTACCACAGTTAGTGAGCCTAATGGTATAAAATATAATTACCATGGCTGTTCTCTGTTATTTAATTTAACGGTACAGAATGAAATTGCAATGGATACCACTGTTACTTAACTGGACAAAATAGAATTACGATGGATACCACTGTTAGTTATCTTAACAGCATAAAAAATATAATTATAATTACAACCTCTGTAATTGTTATCTCTATTAGTTAAGTTAACGGAACGTAATACAAATTAATACTTTGTTCAGTTCATTTAACAATATAGACAGTTACAATTGCGATGCCTGTTCCTTAATTTAATCGTACAAAACATAATTACAATTGCGATCACTGTTAGCCTACTTAATTGTACAAAACATAATTACAATTTGTAGTTTGTCACTTAGCTTAGCTGTTCAAACACAATCGCAGTTGTTGAATCTGTAAGTTGTTACGACCCTGTAGTTGAACTGTGTGTGTGCTAAGAAATGAATTCTGTATAAATCTTTTTATTTCATTTTTATTTCATTAAAAATAATTATTATGATTATTTTAGTATGAGTCTAATATGTTGTTAGAAACATCATGTCTACTTAAGTCATAAATGTGATCCATGTGAGCACGTGCTGTGTATGATGGCAAATTCGTTACAAGTAAACATTCAGGAATAGCTATGAAAACTATTGGCTGATACTTGGTCAGGATTTCCTAATGTCCATATGTATTGAGAAATTACACGCATCCTCCGTGCGCGTGTAATTGAAATGACGTATTAGCTTCGTTTATATGCTTAGGTATTTGTAAGAAAGTCAGTCAGTCACATTCTGAATAAAGAACAGAGTCGTAGTCTATTATAACATCTTAGAGTTACGCAGCTTCTATTACCTTAAAAAGTTTTTTTTTTGTGCTAGAAGTTATCTGTTGGCATGTCTACGTAGAACAACATGTGTTTTGTTAGTGGAGCTAATTGTACTTAGTTTTTCTAAATAATTGTTTTCCTGGAGAACAACATTACTGGTTTAGACAAAGATATTTTCTGAAAATATTCTAAATTGAAACGGAACAATACAAACTGTGCTTTACTTTGTAAATTCTGGATATTTGTGTCAGCCTTTGTCTGACGTCATCATCCGCTATCTTGGACTGGAACTGAACTTCAGACTGTGTTTATTTAAATCTGTTCACAAGACGTATGTTTTATATCTTTAGAACAAACAATTTGGATCTTCCGTAAATCGTAAGTCTTGTTTTACATATTTACATTTGTTTCTTCATGTTTAAATTTACAAAATGCCTTCACTCTTTTTTGTGTTACTTTGAACGAGCCGATACGTACCAAAGTTAGCTTAACGGTACAAAAGATAATTACAATTGCAACCTCTGTTATTGATCTTTTTTATTGATCTTATTGTATGCTTACTTTTTCTCCATTATTGTAGAATGCACTTTAAGATGACATCATTCGTAAAGAACATGCTAACCTTTGTCAACCATTGCAGGTTATAAAGAAGTTGTTTATGAAATTAAAAATTTTTAGAAACTAGTTTGTTTACAATTTGATTGAAATTTTCCATGGGAATGACTAACATCTTGGTCAAGTGAAAATGTGTATAAACAGCGGACTTATTAAACAAAATAATTTAATCCTGTTTTACGATCAGTCCTTGGAATAAATTTGTTGTCAGAGTTTTACATTTGAATTCAGATATAATTCGAGATAAATTATTCATTTAAATTATTCACTGAAGTATCATGAGCTCACTAACTTAGGATTAACAGGCTTGTAGTGAACTCGTACAAAGACATTATGAATTGCATCATTGTTGTACATCAAGATATTCAAGATTGTTTGAATTCAATCAGAATATTCTCTGCTTTTGGAAATGTGATAGATAAATAAATTGTTGATTTTAGTCAACTTGGTGTTATCGTTTTTTGTTAGATAGTCGTAGACCTAAAGTCAAATGATTAATTAGGGTCCCTGGTGGCCAATTGCCTTCCCAGATCATTTATATGTCACCTCTACCTGTGTTTGGGTCGAGATTCTGGCAAAGCAAACGAGGGTATATGAGAAACTATAGCCAATAGCTCCCCGTGGATCAGTGGTTCCCTCCAGACTTTTCACAGGCCCTTACTCTAGCATATATACTGACGCCATTTGTGCTGAAAACACAAATCAATTGCTACCACTGTCAGTTAACGTAACGTTGCAATGAGTGCTTACAATTTGCATTTCAGATGCTTTCGAATCAACAGGTATGCTTGAAGTCAAATATAGGAGTTCAATGCAAATGATAACGATGGTAAACCTTTAATACTGATGTTGCTTTTCTCCTCCTCCTACTCTTCCTACTTTTCCTCCTTTTTCTTCTTCTTCTTCTTCTTCTTCTTCTTCTTCTTCTTCTTCTTCTTCTTCTTCTTCTTCTTCTTCTTCTTCTTCTTCTTCTTCGTCTTAGTAGTAGTAGTAGTAGTAGTAGTAGTAATAGTTGTTGTTGTTGTTGTAGTTTTTTTATTCTGTGTTTTGACAGTGATATATGTACAATGATTATTGTGTTATTATTCTTCACATTAATTTTCATGGGCCCCGAGTGGCCGAGTGGTCTAAAGCGCTGTCCGTTACAGATCACTGCCATCTCACCTCTGTCTGCGTGGATTCGAGTCTAGGATTCGGAAAATGTGGATATGTGAGAAAGGTTGCCAGTAGCTTCTCGTGGGTCGGTGGTTCTTTCCGGTGATTTCTCGGTTTCTTCCTCCACCATTAATACTAGCTGCCATGAATAGCCTATCATGTACTGAAAATGGCGTTAAGCCCAACAACAACAACAACAACAATGAGTTTACTTAACTCCAATCCCGTCTTGTATTTCATTTTTAATTCCATTACTTTTATGTCAGTCTGATACCGACTTTCTAACCGAGGCCAAAACACTTTTATCAAGAATATTCTTCACTATTAAGTACTAAATCAAAATGTTCTTAAGTTATTCATATTACGGTACGTCTTGTCAGTAAGCAGTAAACTTAGGGACTTGCATATTTTCAGCTGCAGAAGATATGTAATTTATTTATTAATTTCTTATGTATAGGAATTTTATCGGACATAGCTTGGTTCACTTCTGATCCTGTTTACTTTGTAATGTTGTGCCGATAATGTATTTTGTATAGCTTACCGTGTATCACGTCATGACATTTTATCCTATATGTATGTGTCATGAATAGTACATGATGTTAGATATATTTTCAGCTAATCCTAATCCATGTGGTACCAGCTGTAGAGTTAATCATAGAAGTTGACCATAACAGCTGTAAAGCTAAACCATAGCAGCCATAGAACTGAGTGAACAGTATTGCTGGTCGAGTAGCAAGTGATCGGTCGTTGCTAACCGAATTGGTGGGCGCTGATTGCTTGATTCTATATTTCATAGAATCCAGGGATATCACTTTCTGTTTTGTTTGGTATATATTTATAATTCTTTGTAATAAAAATCCTATATACCTTGATTTTCTTAATATGAATCTGGAACGAATTTGCACATGTATGAGAATTAATCAATAGGTCGTCTAGCGAGTGTGTCTGCTACGCACGAGTTCATATAACACCGACTCAATGCCATCATTGTTTGGTGATGCGTGCTTAGGCGTGACGGGATATGGCTGGGCAGGTGTGTGCAGGCAGGCGATGGGTGCCATTTTGAAACTCCGTAGAGTACAAATTATAATTCTCTAACCTGTATTATAGTATTATTTGTATTAAATTATATATATATATATATATATATATATATATATATATATATATATATATATATATATATATATATATATATATATATATATATATATATATATATATTTCCCTGCGCAAGACTAGATAGGTAATTCAAAAGCTCAATGCATATGTCTGTCTACCCGGCATTGAAGATGACACAAACCAATATTTAAATTTAAATTTCCACGTCAAATATTTAAAATATTTCTATTGTTGTGCGTACATCTAAATACTATCCCAATAATATTGCAAAGTTTCAATTATGTGTCTTTAATGATGTAGAAGATGGTGTGGACAGTAACAATAACTTTCTCCATTAGACTTAAAGCATATTCCTTCCAGCATAATTAATGTAAACTATATCACAACGATTTAAATTTGCTACAGCATCGACTGGAAATGAAAGTACCATCTGGATTCTAGAGCATTAATAATCCAGGGTTAGTAAAATGGTCACGATACACCCCTTGCTAGCTCATGTTGCCTACTTTAAGCCATTTTCCATATAGACTGAAGAGATTTAGCTCCATTGTATCTTTGTCTTGTCTTCTATTTACGTTTTCTTGAACAAAATAATCCTATGTGTAAAGGCAGATATTTTTACAAAACATATTTCTTTTCTGGGATGAGTGACTTGAATAATCTTAATGTTTACATGGAATCACGAGCTTCTGTGGCAACAGTTGTTCAAAAATGTAAACACTATTCTTGTGCGCAATTTACAGAACCGAAAACCAACGTCGCCGTTTTTGAAATCTGAAAGTTTGACTTAGATTATATATGCTGTTCCAAATAATTGACGTGTTCTTCATGGGGCAGAAAGTTGTGGTTTTACAAGGTCAGCACTCCTTTTGAGTTTCATGGTATTTAAACTGTTTTCATATTATTCAGCAGTGATCCTTTAACAAGAGATGGGAATTAATTTTAACACTTTTAGATGTACTCTGACATCAGAAATATTATGTATGAGTATTGGGGGGAAAAGTATGTGAATGTAAACTCCTCCCCCTTCCCATTTTATTTGTACACGATATGAATATAAAAACTGATAGCTTCTTTAGATAGGTTTCTAGCAATCTCCTTGGAGATTTGTGGCCACAATACGGTAAATACTTTATAAAATGAAATGGTAATTTGCAATAGGGTCATGAATTAATAGCAATATGGGTTGTTGTGGTAAACAACGTAGCATTCTTAATATGGTGAAGAAAAAGAAAATGCAATAGAACACCGTATAGATGGTTGCGTCATCAAGTGCATAGGTGCTCAAAGTGACCACATAATTCCGAATTTATTGATATGGCGTATTGTAACTTTTGTGATGGTAAAAATTAACCTATCTGTGTTTAGGAGTCAGTTGAACCAAGTTTGCTAAATCGTCTGGGTGGTGATTTAGATCATATTTCTGGTCTCAAGCGTCAAAAACGTTCTTCTGGTCACCGATCTGTGTACATAAGGCAAACTGTAAAGTACTATGTTAAATATAGTAGGTACGGGTTTTATAATATTATAATATCAACTAAACAAAACATTATCGTCGTTTATATGAGAGAGAGAGAGAGAGAGAGAGAGAGAGAGAGAGAGAGAGAGAGAGAGAGAGAGAGAGAGAGAGAGAGAGAGAGAGAGAGAGAGAGAGAGAGAGAGAACTCCTAAGTAGGGTATTTATAAGTGTACAGATACATCTGGTTCTACACATGTAAAATCCCGATTATATACTCTTCCATATTATAGCGAATTCACACGAGGCGCGAGTATTTTGTTCCGTGTCAAAAATAAATAACAAAAAAACAAACAGAAAAACCCCCAACCATGTGAACTATATAACTAATATCTCCGTCACATATAATAAATATCCACGCATATATTAAACATGTATTCGTCACATTTATGTGTGTGTGTGTGTGTGTGTGTGTGTGTGTGTGTGTGTGTGTGTGTGATTGGATTTTGAACGTAGCTTTACATCACCTATATAAGATGTACGTGTGTGGCCTAGTGATCCAAAACGTCCACCTTTAACGATTACTACCATCCCACATCTGACCGCGTGGGTTCGAGTCTCTGTCTCGGCCAACGTAGTTCTTACCGAGCTTTCCCAGGGTTCTTCCTCCACCAGCAGTAATGGCCGCCATTTATATCCATAATACAGGTAGCAACAATGCAACAACAACAAAGATCCTGAAAGCGGCTCAAGCAACAAAAGTCCTTTGGTGAACCACTACTTCAAGGTGTTTGATCCAATGAGACCAATTCATTCAAGAGCTGTAATATAACAATGTTTCTGAAATGAAAACAATAAGAAAGAAACAAAAATGACTCTATTAACACCCGTCCGTCCTTATCAGGTAGAAACCCGTTCAGCCATAAACTGTTAGAGTAGAATGCCACTTTGTATTCTTGAAGTCTGGTTTAAATCGGATTCCCTTTCTCGACACCATATTACGAGTCAGGGAAAACAATTATAAGCGACTATACTAATTTGCAGACCATCTTGACAACTATTTAAAAATATTTTTTTACTATTTCCTCCGAGGTTAATATTTAAACCTATTCTGGTTTTAGACGTCAGAAATATAAATGCAACCTGAATAAATTCAGTAAAATTTAGATATTTTTGGACTTAGTACGGTAATTTATGGGAGGTAACTAATCCCCCATTTATGCTACCAGTTCTTGAAGTTATGACTACAATTCCTAATATCTACTTCTTTATACATATATTAGGACTACTTCAACATTTGACTGATGTTAGACTTTTATTTTAGTAGTTTCCTTATCTCTTACCGCCCGTCTAAAGAAATCACTCATATTTTTATTTGCATTCGTAAAAGATTTGCACATCTGGTGATATACTGACAGCATACGCATACGGTAAGAAAATTAAGAGAAATTAAAACCAGGCATAAATTTGAGATAAAATCTGATACCTGCGTGTCGCTATTGTACATAGGACGGGTGGGGTAAATTTTGAGGTACTTTTGTTGAATGCGATACAAAATGTGCTACTCAAACGTGAGTGTCATGCTAGTACAGTGCAGTGGATTCTTGATATTATTGTGTTGTAAAGGCAATTAGAATACCAAAGTTGCAATACTATTACATCGCACATTGAATATTATAAGTTGTAAGAATTACGCATTTGTACTTCATGCTTTTATCAAACGTGCATCGAATATTTTGAGCAAATATCATTTTCAAGGCAAAGGTACCATATGACATTGACAGGTACCATATGACAGTGACAGGTAATTTTTCTTACCCATCACAGTAATACTATCATATCGGCAATTTTAATAAATAACTGAATGTACGGACGCCTTTTGAGAGACTTCTGAATTCCTATCTCTTATTCGTAAATCATACTTTAGACTTAATGTTTCGGATTTCTATGTCGTACTTGTGCTGGGTAATCATGAGGACTTTGGACTTAAGGTTGCATACTTGTACGGGGAGACTTCAGCCTTTACTACTTAATCATTAAGTCCGAAGTGTGAAGTCGAAGTATGACTGAAATACCAAGGTTGAAAATCGAAGCATGAAATACAATGTCTGAAATCAAGTGTGATTACTTGAGTATTTCCAGTACTTTCCTCGTCGTCTTAAATCGATAATCCGAAGTCAGAAATAGAAAGTCTAATGTCTTATGTTCCCCCAGAATTTTCATTCACGTATGAATTATGAAGTTTGAAATATGGCATGAAAAGTTCCTCCAAGGCTTTCCAGCTCTAATGTAATTTCAACCGAAGCCTGCACATTTATATGTCAATAGTCACCAAATATTCACTGCGGTAATCGAAAGTCAATAGTCGCCAAATATTCACTGCGGTAATCGAATGTCAATAGTCGCCAAATATTCACTGCAGTAATTGAATGTCATTAAGCCCTAAATATTCACTGCTGTAATTGAATGTCATTAAGCCCTAAATATTCATTGCGGTAATCGAATATTATTAAGCCCTAAATATTCACTGCGGTAATTGAATGTCATTAAGCCCTAAATATTCATTGCGGTAATCGAATATTATTAAGCCCTAAATATTCACTGCGGTAATTGAATGTCATTAAGCCCTAAATATTCACTGTTTTAGGCCCTAACTAATAATTGTTATCGTATCCAGGCCGTGAATTACACGATTTTCTGAATGAAATATTGTTTATATTTCACTGGAGATAAAAAGTATTATTTTTTTCATTAGCAGTCAATCGACATGGATAACATTATGAGCATGAAATTCTAAGTTATTCCTAGACTCTTACGTGGTCGAACGGTAAATATGGCCGCCTTTGCTTAAATACAGCTCGAGTTCAAACCTAAGAAGGCGCTGATAACAGATAATAAGGCACAGCGCTCCTCCCCCACCAATTTCACCTCTAAACATGTTCTGGCCTACATCCATAAAACTTAATAGCTTACCACTACATGTTACCTCCACCCACAATATAATTTTGCGGGCACTCCTGTTAATGTGCTCTTTCACTTGACGTGGTAAGGAAACTGAGGCAGAAGACAACTAAATGCCCTTTTCTAACTCATACCGGGTATGTTTATAACTCCAAATATCATCCCTCCATTATAAAGGTCATATCATCCCTCCATTATAAAGGTCAATATGGTTGACAGACAACAAAAATCAGCATTTCAAAGCCAATTGGCCATATAAAATAAAAGTAAAACAGTCACAGCTATTTGCAAGCACTTTACCGTCGCGTGCACATTGCACTTTTATGGTTTCAGGCTGTAAACTGGAGCAGATTTAAAACCACAAAAGTACGCAGACGCCATCGCACCATTGACTTGTACATATACAATTGGGTCTTTTCAGTATCAAGTTGCCTTTTATTTTCTTTAGTTTCATTAAATATCTTGTTCTCTCCCATCCATACTGAAATCTAAAGGAAGAATCATTTTTGTGCAAGTGTGTGTGTGTGTGTGTGTGTGTGTGTGTGTGTGTATATATATATATATATATATATAATATATATATATATATATATATATATATATATATTAAACATTAAAATATCCTTTGTTTATCTTTTGATAGTTGTGATTGTTGAGAGAGAGAGAGAGAGAGAGAGAGAGAGAGAGAGAGAGAGAGAGAGAGAGAGAGAGAGAGAGAGAGAGAGAGAGAGAGAGAGAGAGAGAGAGCAGTCAAATAATGACTGGAAGCATGGTGTCTTCACTGCAGTATGGAACATATTTGTCATATGTCTTGTCATGGAAAAATTCTAAATATTTTACTCAAAGCTAATTATGCAAAATTCATTCAATTTCAAGGCATCGAAATGAAACTGCCGGGATAATTGCTTATGCAATTTTTTTTTTTTGTTATCTATCATTTCAAAGTAAGATTTTGTAAACAGATTTATCTATAGATGCAAACTTTGCAGAGATGTTATTTAAAGCAAGTCACAAGGTAATTGAGTGTTAATCTATTTTCTGTTGGCATACAAGTTGCATATATTCAAGTAATTTAAACATAAAGAAGCTGCATACTTGTCATTAAACAATGTTATCGCAAACTTTTATTTGTGTTTAGAGGATGGATCAGCGCATGTTCTTTGGGTTTTTTTCTCTCGACCTTTTTGTTTTAGAGAAAATTGCGCGACAGTGATGCTGATGTTGTCAGTCGTCGGTGATGTCAGCTAACTTTTAACGTTTGTTGTTTAAGCCCAAAATTCTAAAACTGCCCGAAGGAAGTTCCTGAAACATTCTATATTTCCTCTTTAGGAAGTGTCCAACCTGCAGCACTTAATGTTAGGGAGTGGGTAAACTTGTTACACTTAATGCTTAGGGGGTGGGTAAACTTGTTACACATATTGCTTAGGAAGTGGGCAAACTTGTTACACCTAATGCTTAGAGAGTGGGTAAACTTGTCACACTTAATGTTTATGGAGTGAGCAAACTTGCTATACTTCCTTTTTAAGGAGTGGTTAAACCTGCTACACTTAATGCTTGGGAGTGGGCAAATTTGTTAAATTTAATGTTTATGGAGTGGGCTAACTTGTGACACTTAATATTTAGAGAGATGGGAAACTTACTTCACGTTTAGGAAGTTGACAAATTTGAAAAGCCTCAAACTTGGAGAGTGAGAAAGCTTGCTATTCTTCATGCTGAGGGAGTGGGCAAACACTATATTTAATGTCAATGGATAAGGGCAAGCATGATATATTTAATGTCAATGGATAAGGGCAAACATGATATATTTAATGTCAATGGATAAGGGCAAGCATGATATATTTAATGTCAATGGATAAGGGCAAGCATGATATATTTAATGTCAATGGATAAGGGCAAGCACTATATTTAATGTCAATGTATAAGGGCAAGCATGATATATTTAATGTCAATGGATAAGGGCAAGCATGATATATTCAATATCAATAGAGAATGGCAAACTTGCTATATATAATGTTCAAGGAATGGCAAACAAGATGTGCTTCATACTTTGGGATGGGCAAACATTCTTTATTTAATATTTAGTGAAGTTCGTTTATTAACAGGTAACTTTATTTTTTACACAAATACTGCCTAGGGACATGGATTGACAAAGGCTGTATGATGAAACCAAAAAAAAAGGCGAGACGTATTGTTCAGTAGAACTGTAACTTTTTTAAAATTTAGTACATGTAGCTCGTTAGAGGTCGATTGTAGTTATTGTTGTTGTTGTTGTTGTTGTTGTTGGGCTTAACGCCATTTTCAGCACACGATAGGCTATTCATGGCGGCCAGTATTAATGGTGCAGGAAGAAACCGGGAAATCACCGGAAAGAACCACCGCCCCATGAGAAGCTAAAGGCAAGTTTTCTCACATATCCACATTCGCCGAATCCTATACTAGAACCCACGCAGACAGAGGTGAAGTGGCAGTGATCCATAAAATGTCGATTGTAAACAAAGCATTTAAAAAAAATACTCTAGTAACATGGAGGAAGGTCATACTAAAAATCTAACTCTTTCCACGTCCGTTTAATATGCCAGGGAAGAGTCTACATGCCATTCGAAAAAATCAATACAGGTTCTTTAGATACACCCGCTCCCGAATGACCATTCCCATCGGTTCACATGATTCAGGGTAGTTACTTCAAATAGGTCAAACACTCTATGCATTCTTTGCGTAATTCCGTTCTGATTCCAAAATAAATTTAAAGATTAACATATATGTATATAATTTAAGTTTGTAATATATATTATGATAGATTTTAATCATTTAAAACTTTAGAGGTAGGAACTCCCATATTTTGATATGCAGTGCCAAAAGAAATTCATAACTACAGTACTTTTATTATAAAGATATGTAAGTTTGTTATCGAACTATACTGGAAAGACAAGGTTGTTTTAGAAGGGTTGCCGAGTTCAGTATTTATCCAAAAATGTATTATTTTTAATTATTTTGCCATGATTTGGGTCACGTTGTACAGAGGCGATAAGAGTAGTTCCGTTATACCTTTTAACACTTGGATTTAACCCTACATTACGATAGCGTGAGAATCTAATTAATTATGACACATGCAATAACAAACATCATGATAATTTTCGCCCGTTTCCGCCGTGTTAAAGTGGAGCATACTAAATCAAGAATCATATACTCTTAATTAAGGCGACCAATAAAGAACTTAAAAGTAACATTTGCAAACTGTGGGTTCAGAGGCTAAATTAAACAACCAGTGTGTGTGTGTGTGTGTGTGTGTGTGTGTGTGTGTGTGTGTGTGCGTGCGTGCGAGCGTGTGTATGTGCGTGCGTGTGTGTGTGCGCGCGTGCTCAACTCCATTGTTAAATGATGCCTTTCTCGCAAGGAAACAATTTATTCTGTGAATTCTGTCGAAACTGCGAATTCTTCAAGATATCATGCCCTGTGATCTATTTATCCGTCTATTTTTCTGTTTAGAAAGCCTATAAATTTGTCCGTCTATCTGTAAAATTAAAGTGTGAACATAATACATGCAGACGCCAGCAGATGAATTGCTTGATGGTTGACTACTGGACGGACTGAGAGATTGATTGGTGATTAAACGTCACACCAACAACTGAAACGTCATGCTATACCGATGGATTTAAAGTTAAGTGTCTTACCCTGAGGAATACCTGTTAACGTGGCCTGGTCTAGTCAAGATTCGAACGCGCACCTGAAGAGTTAGTTGGTAATGAGTGACTGACATGGTAATGACTGACTGACATCTATTCCTTAAAATCGTTACGAAGTTTGTTGTTTATTATTTAAAAAATGGACTTATAGCCAGGTATTGTATAGTCGCCATATTAGCTGCTAACAACTAAGTCCACAGCGACTCCTGAATTTCCCGAGGGAAAATCTAAGGAAAAGTGAAGAGAACTATGATATATTATTTACAGTAATCTTGCCAACCTATGTCAATGTCTCGCACAGATTTTCAGCACCGAGTAACATGAATAAGGAACAATCTGATTAAGATAAGATTAGCAGAGTCTTAAGTAGGATTGGAGATCTTAATCAAATTAGCGTGATGAAAACCTTGTTAACGACTATGCCACATTAAAAAAAATGTTAAAGGGGAGTCCTAAATACAACTGCGTAATACGTTTTTTATTCCCTGGTTTTAAGAAAAACAAACAGATCTTGGGGAAGAATCGTCAGGTTTTTGCAAAACGCATATAAATAATGCAATATACGAGTTTCACTATCGTTAAAAATTAAAAACTATCTAGCGGGATATCACATAATCTCACTGACAGAAAAAGACAAGGAGTGTTTGTACCTGTACGTTTGCTTAAAACTATAAAGAATAGACAAGAGTCTAATGATAAATGCTTTGTACTAGCAAGATAGCATGCTCTTTCTTCACCCCATACCCATGGCCAAACTAGAGCGAGTGTGAAATATATCATCAAAACAAATGCATAAACCAGCTGGATTTAGGTAATTAAAGTACTTACAATGACCTTGAAAAGTTGATAATTACACTAGGTATTCAACATTACTTATAAAATCTATGCAACTTTCAACAGCTGCTTAATTTTTAGTAGAGGGAACGCGGGGATACAGTTAAACATATTTCGATCGTGTTTGCTCCTAGAAATGGAGATTTTCTATGAGATGTAAGAAAATTATCAAATCCAATAGTATCACAATGAAAATTGTGGCCCAGACTTACTGATACACTAATTTTGCCCAGACTTACCGATACACTAATTGTGGCCCAGACTTACCGATACACTAATTTTGGCCCAGACTTACCGATACACTAATTTTGGCCCAGACTTACCGATACACTAATTTTGGCCCAGACTTACTGATACACTAATTTTGGCCCAGACTTACCGATACACTAATTTTGGCCCAGACTTACCGATACACTAATTTTGGCCCAGACTTACCGATACACTAATTTTGGCCCAGACTTACCGATACACTAATTTTGGCCCAGACTTACCGATACACTAATTGTATCCCTCATGTCCACACGAGTGTGTGTGGTGTCGATAAAATGTGGATGTATAAAATAATAATTATAACGCTAACTTGGTGCAAAATCTGTTTGTGTAAACGATTTTACAAGCGATACTGCCAATGAAACCAATATGAATGCGGCACCACAATTGTAGATCAGTTGCGTTGAAGTCGATGCTATACACATTGGTATAAAATCTGTTCTATTTTAGCAACACACTTTGGAATCAATTGAGTTGAAGTCGATGCTATACACATTTGTATAAAATCTGTTCTATTTTAGCAACAAACTTTGGAATCAATTGAGTTGAAGTCGATGCTATACACATTGGTATAAAATTTGTTCTATTTTGGCAACACACTTTGGAATCAATTGCGTTGAAGTCGATGCTATACACATTTGTATAAAATGTGTTCTATTTTGGCAACACACTTTGGAATCAATTGAGTTGAAGTCGATGCTATACACATTGGTATAAAATCTGCTCTATTTTGGCAACACACTTTGGAATCAATTGCGTTGAAGTCGATGCTATACACATTTGTATAAAATTTGTTCTATTTTAGCAACACACTTTGGAATCAATTGCGTTGAAGTCTATGCTATACACATTTGTATAAAATCTGCTCTATTTTAGCAACACACTTTGGAATCAATTGCGTTGAAGTCTATGCTATACACATTTGTATAAAATCTGCTCTATTTTGGCAACACACTTTGGAATCAATTGCGTTGAAGTCGATGCTATACACATTTGTATAAAATTTGTTCTATTTTAGCAACACACTTTGGAATAAATTGCGTTGAAGTCGATGCTATACACATTTGTATAAATCTGTTCTATTTTAGCAACACACTTTGGAAATACTTCACCAATACTAACGATTTTAGCTTCAGAAACGTAAACGGTTTTGCTATTGTGATAGCGTTAACCTCCCTTGAGGGTCCCATTCATACCAATTCTGCTATTATGATAGCGTTAACATCCCAAGAGAGCCCCAGACAGGCTAAAAGACCATTGTTGATTTTGTTCATAATGCATAAAATTAATTTTGTCAGTTTCCATTTAAGCGAGACTAAAACAGGAATATGAAATGCGATCAAGACTTTACTGTATACAAAATATTGTTTTCTTCGTGTTAAAATATTTTGCATAAATTGTTTCCTTTTACGTGAGAATATATTAGAGATTGAGAGCAGTATATATTATATTATTGGCAAAAAAACTTCATATATTGATACTTATAGTATTTTGAAGGACTAATGAGCATGTCTAATGTGGGAATCGCTATACCCGAAGAACGGAGTCAACTGCTCAAATTGCATGGGAAAAGGCCTCTGAACAGAAACTTTTGACGGAAATAAATTGTCCTCTCAATGTCAGTGGCGTTCGTTTTTACTCTAAAGTTTATTTGCACATTCATAGCTATGATTCGGTAGAACTGAACAAAATGGACAAGTGAATTTCGATGCAGATCGGGCGAAAGTACAATGAGTAGTAATACAATTCGAAATAATGCCTATCAAATGCATTCTATTTTGCACATTAAAGTAAAATAACAAGTCCTACATAGTAAAGAAAAAACGTAAATAATGAATAGTAACATTAGTTCTATTTGTTAAAAGAAAAGTTCGGCTGGCACATTGATTCCATCATTAACTTACCTCTGGCTGTTTCGGTAACAAAGCTCCAACGGATGATTTAAGTCATTAATTTATTGATTGATATAATATTGTTAGATTTGATATTCCATACCTTAGAAAGATAAGATAATTTATTTCGTAACCTATTCATGAGAAATTTCAGCACCAAACACACGCGGTCCAACTTGGAAATGAATAGGACACAATGCGATCTTTTTTTCTCCACTTAATGTTGACTTTTCGTAGCTTTAGAGTGGTACCCTTAGGTGAATTCCTTAATACATAATTACAAGGACCAGCACAGGGTTTCTATTCATACTTGCTATAAAGCAAGAGTACACATTCATTAAAATGTAGCATTCACACGTGGTAGATATTTTGAGAACAAAATGAGGTGATCAAAATGCTACAGTTTCCTCAATCAAGGATTTCCCTCTCCTTAGCATACTATGTATATTTAATTTACATTGTTTGTTTGGCAATTTTTTTTTTTTTTTAAATTTAATTGCTTTTTTTTTCAATAAATGCTATCAATAATGTAACATGGTATGTTGGGCTCAATCTTGTTCAAAATCAAGTTCATTTTCTACCTGACCTGAATCATTGATTTTGTTTTTGTGATAAATATGTTAATCTCAGTCTGAGTCTAGAACTTTGGAAATTCCCCATGAATTGTCGGGTTTACCCGTTGCATACTGCACATTTTATATTCTAATTATGAACTTTCCAGTAGGGAACTTTCATCAGGCAATAGTTTGTTTTTGTTTTGTTAGAAAATGCTAATTGTGACCAGAGGCAGAAGCAGAGGCAGAGGCAGAGGACTATATCATCTTGATTTTTGTTTTAGAAATTAATTATTTGTGTTAAACCATCTTGAGGCAGAATAAGTTGTATTATTGTTTTGTCCAGAATTTCATTTGGGCTTGAATTTTATTTATTCAAATTATTTAACTCAAGTGATTCTTCCCTAAAAATACAAAATGTTCTTCAAAATTAACATTCTTGGAAATAAACCTGAACAGATATTGAAACTGCAAATCATGATTTTAATTCTTGGACTGCATTGGTGTGATTCAATAAAAGTCTTGGTACATTACAACGACACAAGCCACCACAGGTACATCAAAGTTTCCAGAGTTGGATTTAATTTGGATTTCCACTAACATTTTCTCAAAACTTTAATGATTAGGATTTGTGTCTGAAATTCTAGGATTATTTGGGATTTAATTCAAAATACCGTGAATTTTTTTTGGTGAAGATTTACACTTTGTTGTTGTTGTTGTTGTTTTTGTTGGGTTTAACGCCATTTTCAGCACACGATAGGCTATTCATGGCGGCCAGTATTAATGGTGGAGGAAGAAACCGAGAAATCACCGGAAAGAACCACCGACCCACGAGAAGCTACTGGTAAGCTTTCTCACATATCCACTTATTTTGAGACCATATCGTCGTAATAAGTAGGTGTTGCGCTAAACAATGCTCGGTGAAAATTTATAAAATCTTTTAACATAACATACAAACACACACGCATATAAGACAAACAAGTGTATTAAAACCCCACTTGGTTTTTGTCTATTGATAAATATCGAAATTCTGTACGAATCAATTGACAATACATTCTTTAAAATCACTTTAACTTAGGTAAAATGCACTTATAATTAGGTATTACATAACAAAATACTTATTGTCGGGAGACAATCCATTGGTTGAATTGGCAGCAATTTACACATTGTTTATAACAGAACATTTTTCTATAAAGTGTCAGAAAAAGTAAATAACAACCATGCGAACTCGAAACCGCAGTCAACGATTACGGTGATGATCCTGTTCAAACAAATATTTCATGCAATGGGCTTTAAGACTTTGCACCTTCATCGTGTAGGAAAACTATTGCGTTTCTTTTTCTGCTAGAGAATGTGATTTTCTGAGTGAATCTCACTTCAAGTAAACTTCAAATCCAGTGTCGCTAAAATGACAGTTTCTTCTTTATATCA
Organism: Potamilus streckersoni; assembly: GCA_016746295.1. Classification (NCBI taxonomy): domain Eukaryota; kingdom Metazoa; phylum Mollusca; class Bivalvia; order Unionida; family Unionidae; genus Potamilus; species Potamilus streckersoni. Next base: position 1,020,539 of record JAEAOA010001959.1, read on the forward strand.
CGTTGAAAATTTGCTTACACATGAATAACAAGCCAAGAACTTTAGATTATTACAATATATGTCTAAGTTTCTAGTATATAAAACCTAAAATATTTGATTTTGTAAAAGATTTGTATATGCAAAATTTTAAACTTAATATCTTAACCTTCGTAATAAATGCACGTTGGCTCTAAAGGCAAAAACACTATTTTTATTTCTCGTTTTTAAAGGAAATTTTAAGACATTATCTGACTTTATCGTTTAGAGGGAGAAGGAACTAAGTGTCAAGCCGGCCTGGTCAAGTGTCGAACCCGCGACTTTTGATTACGAGTCTGATGCTCTACCAACCTGAGGTATTGTAATTCTCTTGTGTGTTCAAAACGTGATGTTTATAGGTGCTGTATAGAGTTTGTGCATTTTAAACTTGTTGTTTACTGTGATGTAAGTGGTTTGTTTCAACTATTGATTAACGATAATGTACGAAGAATTTAAATCCATTAAATGCGCCTCAAGCAGCCATTAACGACTTCTTTAACAGATTTTTTAAAATTCTGACTTGAAGATCACTTCCTGGATTTTAATACTACTATATGAAAGGCAGTAAAAGCTGTTAACGCGTACATAATCCCAAAAGAAACGTAGCAAATCAGTCAACAACTTTGGAAAGGGATTGATCATAGGAAAATCAAGGCACAGATTCTGAATATGAAGTCTCAGTGACTGAACATAGAATATGCAAAGAAGAAAAGAAAAGCGCAGTGCAGGACAAAAAAAATTTTTTTTTAGAAAATCTTGCCCCAGAGGCAGAAACAGTAGCAAAACTGCATAAAATGAAGATCACGTACAATACAACAGAGAAGCTGAAGTGACTATGGAACCAATCAAGATGTATCAATCAAAATAATAGGTGGTTGTTGTTGTTGTTTTTGTTGGGCTTAACGCCATTTTTCAGCACACGATAGGCTATTCATGGCGGCCAGTATTTATAGTGGAGGAAGAAACCGGGGAATCACCGGAAAGAACCACCGACCCACGAGAAGCTACTGGCAAGCTTTCTCACATATATTCATTTGCCGAATCCTAAACTCGAACCCACGCAGACAGAGGTGAGATGGCAGTGATGCGTAACGGACAGCGCTTTAGACCACTAGGCCACTCGGAGCCCCAATAATAGGGGAAAGATAATCTCATCAAAAGAAGCGAAAATAGAAAGACGGATAGAACAATGTGAGAAAGTCCTCAACAGACCAGAATCCCTCAGGTATTAAATATATTATATATTATTGACCGAAAAAAGACGTACATGTATAGTTTTGCATGGATCCCATAGCCAAAGATCAAGTAGCCAATGCTATCAAGAAGTTTAAAAAAATACGGTTCCTGCTGAAAATTCATGTAGAAATCCTGAAAGATGTCGACAAAGAAACACCAAAATACATTTGTAAGATACTGCAAAAAATATGTGGCATAAAGATTACACGAGAAATGAAAGACTGGTCTCATCATCAATATTCCAAAGAAAAGCGACCAGGGTAATTACACAGCTCATTCTGAATAGTAAAAGCTTTCGTCAGATTATCTAAAATTGTATCAAACAGGCTTTGGAGGGAATCATCAAGAAAGAGTAAAGTAGGATTGCGTAAAAGTCGATGGCGATAATAAAGAGGAAATTGTATATAGATTGAATCTAGATTAACGAACGTCAAACAAAGCATTGACATGCTACTTGGAAGATGAAAATCAGAACAATCTCTCTATTAAGAAAAAAAAAAAAAATCTACAAATCAAATGTACTGAGAATTCTGCTACATAGATCAGAGCGCTGGAAGACCACCCAAGAGAACAACAAAATACTGGGCTCATTAGAAGAATAAAAGGAATGTTTGGCTTGGTAAGAAATGAAGAATTGACGATAACAGGTAGTGCAATTCCTCTATCAGAATAGGTTAAAAAAAATAACAGAGACGAAGATGGCTTGAACATGTGTTATGGATCCAGACAGCCTGCCCATGATGCCACTTAAACGGACATTCCAGGGAAAGCGGGAAAAAGGACGCCCGAAATGGGCACGGAGACTCTCCATGGAAAAGGGGCTCAGACGTGTAAATCTAATACGGACAACAACAGGCTGCCACAATCAGCAGACAGCCTGTACTGCATGAGACTCGTGGATGCCTCGTGTATAACCTGCAGAGACGACGATGACTGAGTGAATTTGCATAACAAGACCATTATATGCGCCCCATCCTGCAGGTGACGACTTCTTTAACAAAATAAACCACGTTCTTCAATTATCACCATACACTGGGGCTTTACCTTCGGATTCTCTAATAGAATCAATTACATCCATTAGTGATCACTTTTTTTTTTACACAAGCGCTTCAGAAAGCAGATGCTTCAATATAAGAAACTTAGCCCTTCAATGATCCCTCTACATAAGCGCTTTATCCAGCGGGACTTTTAAGAAAACCCAACAGAATAAAAGTCGTTCTTTATTGATGACTTTACACTTGCGCTTCACCTATTGTTTTTTTTAATAATCACACTACAAACGCATACTTTTCACCCAATTGATTAAAATACTGTAAAATTTAAAGATGTGATAGACAAATTAGAGAAAAAAAAATCAGAATATATAATTTTTATTTTATAACAATTTTTGTTGCTAGAAGTCTTTAAATAGAAAATTATAATACATATGATTTACAAATTGTATTGTTTACTGCATATTATAACCGCGCCGCTATCCGAATTTTATACACGGCATATATTGAGACTACGTTAATTATTTACAACTACACTGAAGACGATACATAACCAGGAATTAGTCAATACAGATGTCGTTGTGCATAAAACAATTGACTTTAGTCTTGCAAATTTGGATTAGCTTGTGAGGGTTCTTTGAAACGAAAATATATATGATTAAAACATAGCACTCTACACAGTTAACATAATGTACTAATTTGTCTTAAATGTATTCCTTGAATTTCTCAATTTGATTTTAAAAAAGTCAATGATAAATATGTAGTATATATTCAGCTAATTTTGAATAGAATGATACATAGTGAATTTTTTTATGGAAACAAATAGCACGGACCACGTGTCTATTTGATATACGAAGTAAGAATGATGAAAAAAGGTGATTTATTGGCTTAAACAACGGGAAGGGGAAAGATAAATGTCAGAGATTATCAGAATAGGTATAAATACAATATACATGCGAGCGTGTATAGGTTAGATTTTGAAAACTGACCCTGAGGCAACGCCACTGTCCAAACATGATAAAACGTTTCTCTGGCCAAAAGAGACGTATACAGTATACCTGTAGTGAATACCGTCACAATCTAATATTTCCGAGTCCCACAAAGTGACTCAGACTCTAGAGACCAAGAAGAATTTTCAGGAATCCGAGGAAAGATCGTTCTTCTGCTGAGTGTTGAAAGCAAATCTGATATTCTTCAACGATTTTCAAATTGGCCATAACGATGATCATACTAAGGATATAAGATTAGTGCCATTCCACATTAGGACCAGTCATATATTATCGTATTTTTTATGAAAACTTAATGGCAGTATAGCCGTCCATCCAAGACTTTCAAGAAAGATGTTGTAGCAGCAGCAATGCTGGATTTAAGATTGGCAGTATTTTTAGTTAGGACCATCTAGACATAATAATAAATCTATTAGTGAAAACCTGATGTTGACATGACGATCCATTCAATAGCAATAGCCAGATTTTCAAGATGGCAAATATGTCTGACATATCAGCCATAGGCTATAGGAAGTCATCCAGAGAAAACTCCATGTTGACATGATTCAGTATGAATTGCAATAGCAAGATATTCAAGATCGTTACCATACTAGACGTCAAGTCTGCACCGTTTTATTTTAGGACCAACTAAACATCATAAGAAGTATTTTAGTGAAAATGCCATATTGATATGACCTCCAGTTCAGAAGGAGTTAGCAATAAAAATCCTTTCTACCGGTCATATTGGCTGTCCTAATAGTACCATTTGCACTAAGGTCAAACTAGGTCATGGGCACTCTTTTAGTGAAAATGCCATGTTGATACGACTTTCCGTCCAAGAAAATGAGCGATAACAGTATTGCACATATAGACCCATGGCAGCCATACCAGATGCTAGATTGGCAACATTTTCATTTGGAACCAACTAGACATTATTCAATTCTTTCTGTGAAAATCGCATGTTGAATGTGGTCGTCCATTTTAAAACATTGGCCATATTGAACATTCAAGAAACGCCATTTTCAGTTAGACCCCACTAGACCATGAGATGAATGTGTGTGTGTATGTGTGTGTGTGTGTGTGTGTGTGTGTGATGTTTAATGACAATCCTCCACGTAATTTCAGAGGAGTGGCGATAGCAGACTTGTGTTAACGGACGAACGGAAAGACGGTTGAGGAACACTAGGACAACAAATAAACTCTTCTTGTATATGGTCAGTACAGCTAAAGAAAGCACTTGTATGGCGTTTATGTAAATAACGTTAATGCGCACACAAAGTGCACATAACCAACACACATTGTATGCCACGATCGTTTTAAATGATAAAAGAGTTTGTCTTCGGATAGTCGTAAATTTGTTCCTTTAAAATTTTCTGATAATCTGTTTATTTATTCCAAAGTCGCATTTTCACCATTACATTCACGTAATTCTGAAACTAGCGAGCTTTTGTACCCTAGGCCATTTGTTGGGTTTTTGCTTGTTTGATGCCAATGCGAATATCACAAGTCGTCTATGAAACGGGGGAAAGAAGTAGACGGAAGGCAAGTATTAGGTCAGAACTGAAATATGAAATCCATTGCTCTCATTAATCGAGAACGAATACGGTCATTGGATACGTTTTTAATGCAAACTCTAATGCTTTACGTCCTTGTCCATAAAATGTATTCATAAAACATCGATTATCTAGCTTTTCTATCATCAATCTAGTTTAGCATATAAGTTGATCGATTAACGGCTCTTCAATGTGATCATAATTCGGGGATTTATTAAAGTTACTGAATCACGTCTGCGTTCTGAACATACTGCCAACCAAACTTCCTATGAGAAATGGGGATACACATCTATCGTGCACCAAAACTAGGTTCTAGTGACCTATATTCCTGAGTCTTTATTTGTCAATTTTAATGGCAGTTTTTAGCAATTATTGGCTCTATAGAACTCAGAAAATCCGAGCGAAGCACAATATCAATATCAGTGATAACATACAAGATGGATATTGTTGCAGTCATACTAGAAGTCGGATCGGCACGATTTTCATTTGCGACTACATAGACAGCATACAAAGCTTTTTAATGAAAACACCATGCTGATATGACCAATTCTGAGACACATTGATAAGACTTTTAAGATCGCCACTGTGAGGGGCATAAAAATATCTGAATGGCAGTATTTGGAACAACTAGTCATCGTACGTTGTTTAGTAGAAACCTAATATTTATAAGAGCATCAATTTAGGAGAACTATAGATGCTATTTTCGAGATGGGATCATATTGGACATCAGATTAGCATCATTTTCATTTTGGAGCAAATAGGAATCATAAGAAGTCTTCTGGTGAAAATCTCTTGGCAATATAACTTTTCATTCAGAACTATTGTCAATACCAATATTTCAAGATGGTCACTGCGACAGCCATATAAGGCATCAGAGAGGAATCCATCTTTATTTAAAACCAACTAGACATCATAAGAAGCTGTCTAAAAAAATTCCTTGGAAATATTACTTTTATTCATTTACAATGAAAAGATTTTCAATATGACACGACAGTTATTGGTCATATCGGATATCAGTTCAGCACCAATCTCAGTTTGGCCTATTAGACAACATAAGAAGTTTTCTGTTGAAAACCCCAATGATAGTATCACAGATCACTCAGGTGCAGTAGCAATAACAAGATTATCAAAATGGATGTCTCACCGGAACCATTTTATTTCAGGACCAGCTTTACATCATAAGAAGTCTTTCAGAAGATATCCTATGTTGATAACAAGATTTTCAAGATGGCCGCTCTGGAGGCCATATTCACCATCAAATCAGCGCCGTTTTCATTTGAGACCAAATAGACACCACATGTGGTCTTCTGGTAAAAACCACGTGGTGGCACGACTTTCCATTCAGAGGAGTAGCAATAACAATATTTTCAAGACGACCGCTGATCTAGTCGTGTTACACATATATTCCAATTTTCATAAAATTTATCTCAAGCATTCAAGAGATATAAACGATACAAGAATGTGTACTAGCGTAAACACAGTAAAAAAGGTAAACATTTATAAAAAAAATACTTTTTTGAGGAAGTACATTTTCGTATGCGACACAGTCCGACCATAATACACAATCAATCCAAGTTTCATGTATCTAACAGTTCACGGGATATTAAATCACACATTTCCGTAGCAAATGATCGGTAATTATTTGTATAAACTAATTGAATGCCTTCTGGCAAATTTGGTCAAATTCTGTCCAGCAGCACCTTAGAGGACCCTTTTCATGGTCTTCTTTCTTTTTTGTTTGTTTGTTCAGTAACTAATGCCAGATTTGATTGTTGTTGTTGTTATAGGGTTTACGCCATTTACAGCACAAATAAAATAAGTCGGTCAGTCGATCAAGGTCCAGTACATTGCAAAATATAGTAAAATCTGGGCTAGTGTTTAAAATACATGGAGGTATAAAATATTCTAAGTAGGTCAAGGGCCATAAATCTGTTGTTGTTGTTGGGCGTAACGCAATTTTTCAGCACACGATAGGCTATTCATGGCGGCCAGTATTTATAGTGGAGGAAGAAACCGGGGAATCACCGGAAAGAACCACCGACCCACGAGAAGCTACTGGCAAGCTTTCTCACATATCTTCAGTATCCGAACCCTAGACTCGAACCCACGCAGACAGAGGTGAGATGGCAGTGATCCGTAACGGACAGCGCTTTAGATCATTCGGCCACTAGGGGCCCCGCCATAAATCTGTAAATGTAGTCTAAATACGATCATCAAAATCATCTTAGATGATGCTAAGGAGAATTTTATTAGCAAATATGGTTTAAGTACCCACCTACCCCTTAAAATATTGTGAATGCTGCTGTATCTATTACCATGATAGATGCCCAAGTCATTCAAAGTCATAACTCTGTAAGATATATTAATATTTGATCACTGTGGGGTCATCTCTGAGCTTTGTTTCGATGAAGTTACACAGCCATTTCGGTCTTTAAAAACAAAGAAACAAAACAATAATAATAATAATAATAATAATAATAATAATAATAATAATAATAATAATAATAATAATAATAATAACAATAACAATAATAACGAGGACTTTATATAGCGCCTAATCTTTAGAAACTCTAAGCGCTTTACAACATTTTACAACGCTTAAAAAATATGAAAAACAAACCATATATAAATAAATGAGTACAAAAATTAAAAACAAACACCACAAAATTAGAAACAGAAAACATGCTGTAATTTTTAAACGTAAGGATATGTTAAAAAGAATAACATAATTAGGTCATACAATAAGCAAAAAAAAAGGAATGCAAGATTGTTGATGTCCTGGAGGAAAGTTACTCTAAGTCTTTCAGCATATTACTGACACTACCAGCTGCAAAAAGTTCTTCGAGATTACGAACAAGCTAATTTTAAGGAATATGACCTTTTCTCTGGTCGACCTTAGTGACAAAGTTCAGTCTGTTAGCGATCCGCTTGACAACACAATTCCAACTGACTCAACGTCACCATACAGTCGTGATACGAAATATACACGTCACCCTTTAACAGCAGTTGATCACGTTTATATGGATTTGGTACATAAAAATGTGATGAAGAGTGCCCCAAAAGTCACGTGATCTGCATCCGGTTCCGACATCTGCACGATAGACCATGATATATTATTTCACCGTCCCCAACATGTACTTGGTATTCACGATGCAGCGTTACCAATACCGGATTAAATCATGTAGAAGCCCCAAGGCAGTCGAAATCAGGAAACTCTCCCCCTCTCCTCCCACGCAAATTATCTCCTAATAGGTCAGATTAAATCAATTCAATATGATTTTGATCCGTTGTCGCGGGGCATATAAAAAGGCGTGGAATCCATAGGTCGGTGCTTACTCTGCCTATTGGGTAATCCGGCAATTAGCATTACTATGGTTCAAGTCCTCCTTAGTCAACAGGACATAGATTGTGCCCGTAAACGGAAAACATTCCAGCCCAGTTAATCTATGTTTTAGTGTTCCACAAGGTTCTGTTCACGCCTCATTCTCTTTATTTCTAGGTACTAGCCGTTCTCAGGTGTCCTAGATCGTCGTCCGGTGTCTCACAAACTGACCTATCGCCACTAGTCAATCGTGCTGAGCAATTAACCAATCAGCAAACGTAAATTATACTCGCCTCGAAGCATTTGCATTCGTGCATCATTTTCCTCCCATAAGTTGTCTGTGGCAATAAGGAACTGATTATGATAAGTATTTAAAAATTTGCACTGATTTGTTGATTTCCCGATCGATAAGGGTGAAAATAAGTCTGTGGGAGACATGTAATTCTTACAGTCGATATCCAGATCGTCTAAATAGAGTAGTTAGATTTATTCCTTTTCAGAAACATATATAAAGCTTTGAAGGATAAAGACTATTTTCTGGTCGCGTGTACGATCAGCTGAATATTGAAATAATTGATGACAATAACATGTTTCTTTGCGTAAAAGTATGTAGAAAAATATATCTTTTAGATGGTTTGAAGAAAAACAAGAAATTGAAAATATATTCATGAGTAAACGTTTCTAGAATATGAGAACCCCATAAATTTCGGGTTTTCGTGTATATTATTTTTTTTGTACAAGTTGTACTGAACCACACACTGTATTATTGAAAGTTTGAAAATTGTGACTTTAATCTTAGCTTGTTTAAAAATAATGATTTATCGTGTCAATCTTTCAGATCCTTGTGTGTCTCTTTACTTTCTCACTGGTCTGAAAGAGTGTGAATACATAAATGTTGTAATAATAAAGAAATGCAACCAAAAAAAATGATTTCGGATATTATCATCCGATATATTGCTTGTTTTTATCAACAGTCATCATTGATCAAAATTCCATCTGACGATCAGTAGAACTTTAACATTATCATAGATAACGGTATACTTCTAACAGTAATTATATAGGATTTTGTTAGGTGTTTAAATTCGTTACTTTCAAGGCAGCATAAACATAAGCCAGATAAGATTAATAAGAATAACATTATATACTAAAAACTTTAACATTTTTGGGGGGCGAATTTATTTTACATTAATAATTTCTCCAACAAATTTAAAATTGATTTTACTACCTACTGAAATAAAACACGTAGGTTATTATCATATGAACTTGAATTACACATATAAATAGTGTCTAATGCAGTATAATTTATGCAACGTTGTAATATTTTAATTTTAGGAATAATACAACTCATTTTTAATAAATATATCACTTAAACTGAAACATATTGCCTTGCCCAATACAGCTTGTTTGTCGGAGGTTAGCTGGTGGTCATGTCATGTGATTCAGTAGGCGGAGCGATCTATCATCTTGCATAAGGTCAATCGTACGCGGATGACACTCAAATATACAAATCTAACTACCCAGACGAAGTTGATGCTACCATCTAAGTTGTAGTGAGGTACATTTCTGATGTGAAATCATAGATGACATTAACAAGCTGCAGATGAAAGATGACAAAACTGAAGACATCGTAACCACATGCAAAGACCTTCTTATTCATATCCTACCCCTCAAACAATAAATATCAGCATCTCCAACATTAAATTCAAACGATCAGTACGAAACCTAGCTGTCACTCTCGACAGTACCTCATTTTACCAACATGTAATGAACATATGCAAGACTGCATATCTGGAGCTAAGACCCATCAGCTACGTTCTTTCGGTTGATGCCGCTATAACTACTGTGTGTTCCTTAGTACTTTAAAGACTGAGCGAGCGTAATTCACTTCTACATGGTTTTTCTGAGTATTTAATTAAAAAACTACAGAAGGTTTAAAACACGACTGTTTGGACCACCCTTAGAGTACGAAGCACACCAAATGAGCACACCAACTTCCTGCACTATAACCTTCACGGGCTACGCGTTAGATACAGAATCAAATACAAGATCAGCTGACAATTTGATCTCATTTAAGAGTGTTCTTAAAACACACCTATTTCGACTTTAATATCATACTTAAAGACTTAAAAATGTTTGCTTCCTTACTTTCTTGAGCATGTTTGTTCTGTAATTTTATGTTGTTGATATTTGTAATCTTGTTATTGTCTATATTATATGTTATATAATAACGTAAAGCCCTTAGAGCTTCTAAAGATTAGGTGATGTACGAAGTCCACATTATTATTATTATTATTATTATTATTATTATTATTATTATTATTATTATTATTATTATTATTATTATCATTATTATTATTATTATTATTAGTAGTAGTAGTAGTAGTAGTAGTAGTAGTAGTAGTCATTAAACTAGGGTAAAAGAACACTTATAATCTTTATTCTCATCAAATTTAATCGGGACCCAACAAATTATGAATGTAGAGTGTACGACAAGCCACACATACCCTAACTTTAATATGATAATAGACCAAATTCTGAAAGAATGAGTACAAATCCATTTATCACCGAACATATCTGAGACCTTTTGAGATAAGTTTGAACTCATATTGGATTGAGACCGAACACACGCACACACACACACGCACGCACACACACACAGACACACACACACACACACACACACGATTAAAGGGCCTAGAAGGCCTAGTGATCTAAAGCGCTGACCGTTACGGATCACTGCCATCTCATCTCTGTCTGCGTGAGTTCGAGTCCAGACTCGGCTAACATGGGAAAGTGAGAAAGCCTGCCAGTAGCTTCTCGTAGGTCGGTGGTTCTTCCCTGGTTTTTCCAGGGTTCTTCCTCCACCATTAATACTGTATAGCCTATCTTGTGCTGAAAAAATGGCGTTAAACCCTACAACAACAACACACAAGATTAGAGTTCACAAACAAGTACGATGCATATTCTAAGTCAATTTGATTAGCATGGACCTCATTTGAGCACTTGTTAAATTTACGTTTCCTGGTGAAATTAATCGAAATTAAAAAGTGTTAATGTCAGACTGTCTTTGAGACGTCTTTTCGAAGTTAATCAATGGCAGTAACTCTTCGAAAAACAAGCAGTTTATCCGTATTATCGAACTTGCTGAGATGAAGCTTCACAGCAGAATTTGTTTCATGTCTTATGATAAATGTTTAAAGTACAGCGTTCAGATTCGCATTACAATGTAATGACGATCAAACCCCATCAAACTTTAAGGGATATAAGCAGAATTAGCAGATTATTGAAGTCATGCAAGCTCTTGCTAACTTTAAAATTTCTGGGAAAATATGGTTCAAACATAATACTAATATGGAAGACAGCGGATTCATAATGTAGTGAATTATCAATGCCTACGATAAGACAGTAAAGGGCCATAACTCAGCAATACACACATAATTTATCATCACGGAGTTTATCGGAGCCTTTGTCCAGATGAAGCTGCACAGCAACTTGGGATAAAATTTAATGATTTGAATGGATACGTGAACGTTCACAAGACCGAATAACGGAAATGTTGTTAGAGACCAGCTCTATGCTCATTTGTCGTATGACAGGGGACAAATTATTGGTTAACTGAACTAATATATTAACATTCATTCTGTTACAACTTGTGCTATTTATACAAGTTCCATTTTGATAGTCATTTTTCATAGAATCAACAAAGCAGACGTATGAGAATCAACCGTTGACAAAAGCAATGATCTAATATAACTTATGTTACTTGTACATGAAAAATCCATACTAGTGTAGTTTCTTGAGGAAAATCCTCCAAGTTATGAATATATCAGACTTTCATGTGCTCACAATGAAACTTGTTCAAACATGCAATCGGTTCCGGGTGGCTGAGTAGTGTGAAGTGATCGCATGTACCGATCACTACCATCTCATCTCCATCTGCGTGGTTTTAATCTTGGGCTCAGCTAATGTAGGTAGGTGATATAGCTTGCCAGTAGCTTCCCGTGCGTAGTCGGTTCTTAAAGGATTTTAAGAATTCGTCCTCTAAGAATTATATTGGCCGCCATGTACAGCCTATCTTACTCTGAGAAATGGCACTAAACCCAAAGCATCACAAATGTATATTATTACAACTCTATCGTCTTGTACTAAATGACTGTAAACTAATAAGTTTTGTAAAATTCAACTAATAATTTAATACAAAGTGAAAATTTAAAAAGAACATATAGTATTGTGAATTAAATCCCAAATAATCCTAACATTTATATCACAAGTCTAAATGTATGAAGTTCCAACTGAATTCCAGAGGTGTTCCAAATAAATTCCAATACTTAGCGTAACATGCATGTAGTCTCGAATGTACTAATATGCAAATGGCCCGGAACGTAACGATGTGCTAATAGTCTTTTGGTGTATGACAATAATGCAATCCAAGATGTACTTGATTTAATCCACTATAATTCATGATTTAGTCCAAGAAGTATTAATGAGCACTCCAGTGAACAATTTAAATAAATAAATCCACTCAAACTAAAAATCTGAACACAACAATAAGACGGATTCCTTTTTGTTGTTAACGTAGGAATGAGTACTTTTTCAAGTAAACAATACTAATATAAAAAGCTAGGGCACAATAATAGACACAGGATGTAGGACATCCTCCTGTCTAAAATATTCAAAGTTGTCAACAATTTCCAAGTGCAAAAACTAACCTCCTAGTCTCGTATTCAAATCAACATGTTAGTATTATAGTGGGGTAGTATAGCCTCAATGGGAGTTATCATTGAAAAAACACCCCTGGGCACCTATAGCCTCAAGATTTATAGCCTCAAATGGCAAAGACTGGGGTAGTATAGCCTCAATGGGAATTTTGTATTAGTGCCTAGCACACACTGAGCCTGTATAGCCTCAATGGGAATTCGCATTATTTTGTGTAGGATAAAAGGAATGGCACAGGTGCCATGACGTCACTGTGCTGGACATTGTCAACACTGAAGCAATATACAAGTACTGTGACGTCAAGCGTTCGTCAAGTACTGTGACATCAAGCGTTCATCGTGTTAGAGTAATGTATGTTTTTATAATTTATACAGGCATATTAAAAAAATTATATTTTTTTCGCGGTATTAAAAGTAGCCATGAAAAGGGCCTTTGTTATGTTAACACCAGCTCGTTAACATACAGGGCATCTCATTGATCGATACTTCTCTTTCTTAAACTTAGTCTTACTTCTGGTCCGTAAATGAGGACTAACTTTAGACACCTTTATTTTTCTGCATAGATTATTCGTTTCCAAAGGGCTGTATCAGTGATCTTGGTAATAGCCCATGATGATCTGACATACATGGGATAGTCAGGGTTAAACAGCATCGATTATACGAGGGTAGACTATTCTACGCTGGTCCACATCTTTTGTGATTAGAACAGGTGAAGTGAACTTAGTGAACCGCATTTATTTATAGGGGAAGAGTGGATAGAAACGGATTGAAATGGTTAACCAATTCACAACACACGTTATAAATTTTGGTCACTTCCCGGAGTCTGTCTTCCAATTCGAAGAGAGCTACCGGTGACGTCACAATCCCAATATACGTGTGCTAGCGTTTGTGCACAGGGAATTGATGCGACATTGTTAAGTTTAACATGACGGAACCTAAGAAGATAATTACATGGGGTGCATCAGCTGTGGAGACGAAAAGCGATGACAAAGCAGCGGCTACTAAAGCGAACACAGTGCAATTGTCCTAAGAGGTTGATTTCAATTAGGATTTAGTAGATTTTCTCTCTTCGCAAGAATTTGTACCGGCACCAGTACCTTCGCCACTTTCTCCTTCTTTACCACGTGTCAACAATTTTAGACAAAGCCAGAAAGATGAATTAGAGAAATTTTTACTGCAAGAGAAAAAGGCAATAAAAGCATTTCTTCTTGAACAGAAACAGCGAGAAGAAAAAGACGCGAAAAGGAAACAAGAGGAAGAAGAAGAAGCAGTAGAAAAGAAACAATGTCGAGGAGAGAAAGAGAGCACTGAAAGTCAAACGGTGACGGTACTCTTGGATATTTTGGCTGAGTTAAGAAGTCTTAAACAAATGTATTAGACTTCTTTATTACATCCCAAGAGAAAAGATCTTCTCGAGCCAAACAGCCTAACCCTGTGACTACACCAGAGATGCCACCATTTCTACTCATTGACAAGAGCAAGTCCACAAGTAGGCCTTGGCCGTGGCAAAGGCTTAAGTCAGTTAAAGCGGATTGCTTCTCGTTCCTGAGTTTGTTCTTTGGAAACAAAACACTAAACGGTCCTTTTCAGGACCACTCATTTCTTTCGAAAAGAGTTAATATTTATTTTGCCCAAAATCAATGAAAACTCAAAATCCCTTTTATAACCCTGGTATGTATGTATGTATATATATATATATATATATATATATATATATGTATATGTATATGTATATGTATGTATGTATGTATGTATGTATGTATGTATGTATGTATGTATGTGTGTGTGTGTGTGTGTGTGTGTGTGTGCGTGAGTGTAGACTCTTATTCTAAGAAATCAAAACCAGGAGACTTTTACGTTTTTTAATCTGGTCTATTCTAGTACAACTATGTACAATCCAATTCACAACAGAACACAACAGTTTTTTAAAAGTTCATAGATTTTTATGTCTATTTCTTTTTTTTGTCCACTCTCTCTCCCTGTTTCTTTAATCTCTTTATTTTTACAGTTTCCTCCTCTTCTTCCTCCCTTTTTTCTCTCCTTCTTTTCTTCTCTTTCTCAACATCTCGGGGTTCTTCCTTTTCCTCTTCTTCCTTTGTCTTTTTCTCCTGTTGTTTCTTAGGGCACTCTGAAGACCAATGTTCTCTCTCTTGACAATGCTAACAGGTATCTCGACTTTTATCTTTTTTTACACTGTTTTTTTTTTGTCATTCTGGACATTATGTAGCTCAATGCCCTCTATTCTTACAGATATAGCAAGTATCTTGACTTTTATCACGAAAGAAGGAAGAATAGTCCATTGGATTCCCTGAAGAAAACTTTCTTATGACACCTCGCAAATCTCTAATCGGAAGTTCGATCTGTGTGGGTTCTTCCAGTGTGCTGATCAATTTGAGAGCAAAATGAATACTGAGAGGGAAGACACTAGCTCTTTATATATACACTGGTCCGACATGGGTAGAAAGACTACCATATTGTTTTAAATGTAGTCATTTGACTTTTTGCAATCAAGATGAAACGATCGCATCAATTCGTAAAGAAAGGAGAAGAAAGTAATAGGCAGAAACGTGATTTATCTCCTCGCACGGTCGCCGAAGTCTTGGCTCAAATTCATGCCAGAGATTTTAAAGATGAAATGAGTCAACCAGAATCTAAGCCCATGGCGTCTACACCAAAACATACTTCATTACCATTAGTAAACCCTGAAAACTACTACCACATTTGAGAGACTGACAAACGCTCCTCTAGAAAATTGAAAACTAAAGCCTACACGTACGCAGTGAAGTTTAAAGATTTTAAGTCCGACGTACCACTGGAGAAAGCAGAAGGTTTTATCACCGATGTGTGAGATTCTTTGTTAACCAATCTGAAACGGCAATGTCAAGCCAGAGAAGACGATCATCGACAAGATTCAACACGTGCAGCAATCCAACTACAAGTTTCACATCACCGACAGAAAAGCGACACTGTTAATGAGTCGTGACCCACGTTTCTCTTCCCCAAGGGACAGGACATGGCAAAATAGTGTTATTGGTAGACAATCTTCGCAGCATTAAGCGTAGCCATGTTCAAATTAACAATACTTAAGACACAATGTGTTTATCCCGTGCCATCGTGGTGAGCCGAATGTATGTCAACAAGAATGACACGGTATAATGGAAAAGAGCCTGGAAAATTATTTGACAATCGGACCGAGCCAAACAATGAAGAGAGGCAGAACTCCTGTTACAGCAAGTAGGGATAGCTAAATAGCAAAAATTGCCAGATGTCTTGGTTCCAAGATATACATTGAAAGTGTACCCTCAAGAAGTACGCGGACATCTGTTGTTTCGAGGCATATTTTAAAGACGGAAAATACATTCGCGAATATCATCACGATGAACATATTGATGCCATTACCAGTATCACTGCATTCCTGTCATACAGTTATTACTGTGAGAAATGTGAATATGGCTATAAAAATCGAGAGCAACATAAGCATCGCAGATCGAAATGCTCAGGACCTTTGGCCTATAAACCCTGTCTGGACGAAGGACGAGAACGAGTGAATTGCCCAGCTTGTCAGCGTAAGTTTGTCAGTCCAACTTGTTACCAACAACATCTGAAGACACAAGGTTCACAGATAAAAAGTGCATGTCAACTTCTGAGATTGTGCCCTACTTGTGGACAAGGCATACGTACCAACAACGCTAAAGCACAAGTCTGTTCTGGAAAAAAGCGATGTCACATTTGTCGTCAAATCGTAGAGTTAGAATACCAATGCTACATCCAAAAATACCATTCTAAACATGAAGAAGAAGATGATCAGAATAAGAAAGGCAATTTCATCTTTTTATTTTGAATGCGTGCAGGAGACTGGAATTCACATTCTTAATTTCTGCGTGGCTCATCGAACGAGCGAGAAGTGCATCCAAGAGCCTATATTTTATTCATTTCCCTCACTGTAGCAAGATTCCTGGAGGAAGTGAAGAAATATTTCGGGGGCCTAACATATTGGTCGATTTTGCCCAATGGGTCTTAGACCCTATCGACAAGACGTGGAGTCAAGAAGTTATCGAAGATTGTCATCGCTATGCCATGGTGATGGCTCACAGTTTCTCGGGATACGATGGACAGTTTATGTTGAGATACTATACGGAACAAAGTACCGAACGTCCTAAAGTGACTTTGAACGTAGCCAAAATTATTTCCATGTAAGTGGGACAAGTGCAGTTTAAAGATTCGATTAGTTACTTTTCCATGTTTTTGAGTCGCATGCCTCAAACGTTTGGCATCACAGAAATGACCAAAGGCTATTTTCGACATTTTTTCAATACCAAAGCCAATCAACGTGTCGTTTCACTCCATTTGCATGAGGCTCACTACTACGACCTAGACAACATGCGTACCGAACAGCGAGAAGCTTTCTACGCATGGTACCAGAGTCACGCCTCAGACCCTTTCGAAGAAATTTTAAAATATTGTTGTTCCGACGTAGACATTTTACGGCATTGATGCGGAAACGTTCGACAGTTGTTCATGGAGCACGGATGAATAGATTCTTCGAAAGAAGCATGCGCTATTGTCAAAGCGTGTTCCTTAGTGTTTCGTCAACGATTAATGCCCGAAAACACGCTAGCTGTCATCAGTCCTCGAATAACCATTTTCTTAAATGTCAATACTCAGTTAAAGCCCTACGCTGGTTACATTACTTGTGTGACAAGCAAGACAAATGGATTCAACATGCCCGCAAAGAAGGAGGCGAGAAAGCCATCGAAAGGCATTCAGTAAATGGCTGCGACTTGGAAAACCTCCAGATCGTGTACGAGTTTAACGGGTGCTTATTTCACGGATTATCTGCTACTATCAGCGTGACACTAAAATTCAGTTTTTACAATTTACCATGGAAGACTTGTACCAGGCCACTTGTCAGCGATGCTTGAAGTTAGAAGAGCAGGGATACCAAGTGGTGGTAATGTGGGAACACGAGTACGATCACCGATTGAAAACCGCATCGTGGAAAGTTGCAACCTAGTGGATCCTCTGAACCCACGGAATAGTTTGTACGGAGGACGAATAAATGCCACTTGTTTGCTGTACCAAGCTGACGAGGAGAAAGGAGAAGAATCAAATACTTGGACGTGTGTTCTCTGTATCCGTACGTGTGCAAATATTGTCACTTATTACGCAGGGCACCCACAATTTCTGACCGAACACATAGATGTGGACTATTTTCGACAATACAAAGAATTAATCAAGTGCAAGATCTTGCCTCCCACGAACTTGTACCATCCCATATTACCCCATCATTGCCAAGAAAACTGGTGTTTCCCTTGTGGCGTACTTGTGCCGAAACGTGCAACCATGGCCACCCTTTTCATCATACTCAGGAAGAACACGCCTTGACGGAAACGTGGGTTAGTGTAGAATTGTTTAAAGCTCTGGACCTGGAATACCAACGGTTAGAAGTGTATGCAATTTATCACTTTTCCAAGACAGAAAAGTACCACAAGGGCAACGAGATTCAAAAGGCATTTTCTCAAAGTACGTGAATGCTTTTTTGAAACTTAAACATGAAGCCAACGGCTATCCTTACTGGTGTCACACTCCCAAAGGCCAAAATAAATTCAAAGAGAAATACTGGGAGAAGGAAGGTATCTCTTTAGACCACGTGAAAAAAAAAACGAAGGAAGACGATCATTTGCCAAAGTGATGTTAAATTGTTTCTGGCTCAGAATGGTACAACGTCCGTGTTTACCCAAGACGGAGTATTTGTCAAAACCTTCCCGCTACTTCCAGATGATTCACGACAAAGCCAAATACATGAAACACGTGGACGTCGTTCGTGAGGACTTACTCTTAATCAATTACGAAGAAGAACTAGACTTTGTAGAAGCCGAGGAATTTGGAAATGTCATCATTGCGGCTTACGTGACAGCCCTTTCCTCGCTTAAAACTGTACGAAGCTTTAGAACTGTTAGGAGATCGTGTATTGTATTTTGACACGGACAGTTGCATCTACATCAGTACTTTGGGTCAACATCAACCTGAAATCGAAGAAGACCGTTTAGGAGCCTGGACAGACGAGCATCCCGATGAAAAGATTCTAAGTTTTGCCAGTGGTGGTCCCAAAAATTACGGTTACGAATACCGTAAACCTCAAGGAGAAGTGTACACGGAGTGTAAAGTGAAAGGATTGACTCTAAATTATTGCACCAGTCAAGTGGTAAACTTTGACGTACTCAAAGAAGCCTTGCAGTCTGGAGAGGATGGAAACTTTAAGTGACTACTTACCAACCTATCAAGATCGTACGTTTACCCACACATTAAATCGTCAGTCGACCCTTGGAAAATCTCTATCAAATCGTGCACCGGAAGCGAGTGCAGCTTCACAACCACTTTACTTTACCGTACGGACACGCGTATATTGGTCAGCATATAAAAAGGGACATCGTCCAAGACCAATAGTTCATTGTGACTACCAAGACCAAATGAGAAAGATGAATCCTTTTACACAGCAAGTATCCAGCCAGAGTACACTCGAGTGCGATGCTGTGCTTTGCGATGGCATATATTTGCTGTGCTTTGTGATGCCATACGCTGTGACCTCAGTGATTCAGTACCACATTATCGTCCTGGGAACTTTGCTGTGATGACCAAACCTCTCATGGAAAGGGATGATGATGGTATACGTGTCAAACCTGACGGATGCGAAAGCGAAGCCACTCGTCATCGTACACTATTTCACTTTACTGGTTTTTATGGTGAATGTCCACCTCCAAAGAATAACATGCGGATACCACCCTACGGATGCCATGCAAAACTGAGCACAGTCCTAAGGATTTCACCACACCTGTTTCGAAATGAGTCTGTGAAAGACAAATATTCGTCCCCTGTGCGTTTGCCAGAATACTGTGACTATGAAAGTCGATTGCAAACCTTCCGTGGAAAATGGCCAAAATATCTGGGAGGACCTACCCCCGACGAATTAGCCTAAGCCGGATTTTTCTACTTGGGCGAAGGGGATAATGTCGAGTGCTTCAGTTCTGGCATGTCACTTCACGAGTGGAAGAAGAAAGATTGGACTTATCTGGAACATGCTCGTTGGTCTCCAGATTGTCACTATCTATCTTTAGTGGTACCTCGTTCTTGATGTGGGATCAGCCATGTCGTCTAAGAAAGTAGCGACATGGTTAGGAGTCAAACGTTGGGCCACCCCTAGACAAGTATTTAAACCCGACATCAAAACTAATCTTCAAACAAACATTACCACTCGAATTACAAGAGAAGATCTACAAGGATATTTGGCAGGGACTTGCTAGAGCCAAATCTCAATTCGTGACTGTAGAAATTTTGTGTCGAGAAATTCACAGGGGGAAAGTGAACAAAGTCAGCCAACGAGTTCGATATCTCTGGATCAAGGGTGTGTTCGTTTTTGTTTTCGCTTTAGACCATTTACACATTCTTGACCGTTACCCTGAATGGCAGTGGACAGAAATAACTCACTACGTTCATTACTTTCGCTCTAGTAGATGTATTTGACTGATACATGGTCATGGATTCTTTACAAGAGAACATTCGTGGTTTACCTGTTGAGTTGAGAGAACGCATTTACCAAGAGTCGGTCAAAATACAGGTCAAACGCAAAAAAGAACTGCATCCCTTACACCACCGATGTTGGAACCACTTGTACCTCAATGCTATAAGAAGACTGATTCGGTGGAAAATGTTTCAGTGGTCAGACATTGATGAAGCGGGTCATATTCCTAAATATTTGGATGCCACTCATTCAGCTTACAAGGTAATAAAAGGACACCAAATTCCAAAAAAAGAATTAGAGGATTACAAACAATCTTTAAAAGACAAACTCCTTGTAGTTCAAGAGAGAAATTCTGTGCGAAGTGTTGTGTGTGAGTTAGTGACTAAAAGTTTCTTTTGCTCATATGGTAACATAAAAAAGCTATTCAAAAAGTACACTTATTACCTGACAACAAAGAGGTTATAAAAACGTTCTACCATGCCACGACCTTTATCATTGGTGATGCAACAGATTCCGAGGAAGAAGATTCATGATCATATTCAAACAGTGGATGATTACCATTGCCTTTTACGATAACTGCGTCCATTGAATTGGGGTCGATGTGTAGTGTGTGTCTTAGTCACTTGCTTTAGTATTGCCCCAATTTCTCTGGGGTCTCGAGTTGTATTTTTTTTAAAGAGTTGCAGGCACTATCAGAAATGTCTTTATGGTTTTTTTAAAATATTTTTTAAATAACCAATAAGCATATTAGTATCAGAAACAAACAGTCAAATATTCCTCCACTTTGAAGTTGTGAGATTTACTGGAGCAAGTAATGGCTGGCAGACGCTCGAATCCGAGTGCGGATACATTATGCCAATAGGAGTAAGTGGCTGTTTTATCGTTAGTCTGTGAAGCGCAGAAAAAAAATGTCGGAAAACATAGTTGATCATTCCTATCTCGATGCTTAACACTCTCATCAGTTATTATCAATGCAATTAAAGGCAAAAACATTTTTTCTCAGGCTTAAACCCACCAAAGCCTCAAGTAAATGATATCCAAACTATTGAAATAATATAAAATACATGCAGCTTAATTTTGGTAATTATCTTATACATATAGTAATCTTAAGATGCCAACCAAATAGCTCATACCTACGTTAAACTGCTGGCAGCGAGTAGAACTCAGATTACGAGCACCTGAAAGATAATTATACAATGATGGCGCCAACAGGGCTAATTGTTTTGCATAAAAATTTATGTACTGCTAATAGAACATTTGATAATGTTTAAAGTAACTTTTATTAAATTCTCAGTTATTTTTTTTATTTCGGTTCAAGCTGTCCTTAAATTCATCGATTAAATTGCCACGAGCAACCGTTTTGATGACAAATTTTTTAAAAGCAACTTGACCTATGCTGATTCTTATATGTTATGGCTAAGTTAGTGCCTAACATGAGTAAGATATTCAAGGTACATCTATACTTAAAACTAATTGGCTTTCATAAAAATATAGAAACATTAAGGAATATATAATTCAAACAATTAATTATTTTTGAAGGCATGAGTGTATCAACATACGAACTGTGCCAATCAACTGGTATTACATCCTATTGTAGTCCCTTAGAAAATAATTTTCACTTTTACCGAAATTTGCTGAAGATTTGCTTACTAGTGAAGCACTTTATTTGCATTAAATGGAAACAGCATTAGAAGCATTAACAAAAAAAATCAGAGTTCTTCCTCTTGTGTTTTGCGGTGGACGACAAATTAATGATGTATGATTCGGCCGGTTCAAGAAAGGTCACATGCACTAAATATTGCAGTGTGAGCAGCAACATGAATAGTAGTTTTAGCAACACGTGCAGTGTAAGCAGCATCAGGAATAGTAGTTGTAGCAACACGTGCAGTGTAAGCAGCAACAGGAATAGTAGTTGTAGCAACACGTGCAGTGTAAGCAGCAACAGGAATAGTAGTTGTAGCAACACGTGCAGTGTAAGCAGGAATTCAAGATAAAACCATTTCTTCGTTGTAACTGATGGGTGTTGAAGCCATCGTTGAGATCCCTGAGTGACATGTTTTGAAATTAGCCATTGTGTCAGCCATACTAGATGCAAGATTATTTTTATTTTTAGGACGAACTTAAAATTATTATATGACATTTAGAGAAAACTATATATTGATATAGCCATTCGTTCAGAAAGAGTAACGATAACAAGGTTTTACCGTGAATACCATATTGGATATGTGAAGAGCAGCATTTTAAATTAGAACCAACTAAACATTGTGATAAACGTGCGTGTCAAGTTTCATGGTAAATCTCTTAACTAGGAATGGATGAGTAATGATATCTTGAGCAAATGGATGGACGACGGACGAAATATCACAATACATGGTCTTCTGGTCTCTAATCAATAGACCTAAACGATCGGAACTGTCTAAAATGATATTTTATTTTTTTAAAATAAAAAGCCACTATCGCCCATTCCAGACATTTGATTTGTAATATTCAGATTATTAACAAGTCAAGCAACCATCAGTGGCATGGGATTTGGGAATTCCTTCTTTACGTAAAAAATTCAAGTCATATGCTAAAGGTCTAATCATGTAGGTATGAATAAGGAAATACAACGACATCACAAATGTCAAAGGTGAAACAAATACCAAGAGAGAGGGATTACTAGACACATCGTGAAATTATAATAAAGAGAATTATCTGAGATCGACGCCCTAAGGATGTAAATGTTTCGGCTTGTATATGTGTGGTTAATGTTGAGCAAGTGTTACATGAGAGAGAGAGAGAGAGAGAGAGAGAGAGAGAGAGAGAGAGAGAGAGAGAGAGAGAGAGAGAGAGAGAGAGAGAGAGAGAGAGAGAGAGAGAGAGAGTCTGTCTTAAAATTGTTGGGATGTTATAATAATGTTCATGTGTATTATATGAAGATCATCTATGAGAATCTTATAATAGGAGCAGCAATCGGTTGGGGTTATAGCAAAACGACACGCTTCTATGCGATTCATTTTTGAATAATATATGAGAAAAAGCAGATGATAGAACATGACTCCATTATTAAGGCAGCTGGTTCTACCCATGTCACTATTAGCAAAGTCGTACAACATTTGAGAGTTTTGCTAATTTGAATATCCCAAACGTTGATACAATTTTTATTGCAAACTATATATGTTCATTCACACCTCTGTCTTCCCTTCCTACCCACCTCATAATGTCCTAACTACTGGTAGTGCTCTGTGGGTGTGAGTGCGTGCACGCGCTTGCGCCAGCCCGCACGCGCGCGTGTGTGAAGAAAGTAAATCGGCTGTCGACAAGTTAAATTCACGAAGCTTTGTGGTTGTGTTTGCGTTTGCTCCCAGCGTTGCACTCTGCTATACGAACTTAGATGAACTCCAACGCCATATTGTCACGTGATTAAAACAAATGGCCTCATCTGGAGAGATAAGAATTTAATCTAATCGCGGAACAACTATTCTTTTAATATTCTGTTTGTTAGTGACACACTGTGAACTTTACTAATACTTTTAATTTGAACTATAGCAGAAGTTATCTAACCATTAATTCTGTCCATATAATTATTTTTACAAATATTTTTACTAGCAGCGAAGATGCAAGAAATGGGTACATACAACGATATTTTGTTAATATTGCATATTTTACAGTGTCATCTTAAAAAAAATCCTTTTCCAATCGATTCCTTCATAAATTTTACGTCGAAACTGATATGAGATGGTGTACGATAGCATAAATATACCAAAGATTAAGACGAAAATACCACCCCTCTTTTACGAGGGGTTAGGGTAACGATTGTTTTGAAAATATTGCACACTTTACACCATGTCATCTAAAATATTATAGTTGTAATAAATTCCTTGATTAATTTTACATCCTTTTTCTATCTCGTTGTATATGACACCTTAGACTTTTCCTGATATTGGGATCGAAATTGAAACCCTATTCTACGAGGGGTTGTATGTGATGATATTTGGTCCAATATAGTACATTCCGACTACATCTTGTACACAGAAAGTTACTTGCAATCGATTCCCTGGTACCTTCCACGTCGGAATCAATGTAAGGTGCTAGATGACAGCTCTCATTTGCCAATGATTTAAGACCTAAAAACGTTCTCCATTATCTGAAAGAGGGGGTGGTGGTGGTGAAAATAATTTGTCAGATAAGTGTTTCTGAGACTACGTCATCAAAAACTTCGATTTATAATGAGCTATTTCATAAATTGTACATTGATATTGATGTATTCTTCACGACAGCCTATATTTTGACAAACATTAAGACCAAAACACCATCTTCTATGAGGGGAGGCTGATGTTTTGACCAATATTGGACATTTTTTTTTCTGAATGTCACCTTACAAAATTCCATTTACAATTGATTTTTAAACAAAGTGGCTTACCAACTGCCCTCACAACCCTCACAGCAGGGGGTGGGAGCTGAAATTACGATCACACAACCTTTCCTTTTTAGGGGAGAGGGCCACAAAATTACGTTTAGGTGGATTCATGTTAGAATTTCTTGCTATGTCACTCTTTGGACAATTTTACATTGATGCTGAGATATTGTTTTACATACATTATATTCATTGTGTGTCATAGACAAGGCGTATTGCTTGCCACAACATGATACAACATTTATTGTGCTGCCTTTTTATAATTCCCCAAACCAAACAAAACATGATATGGTTTAAAACCCTTTTCATAGTATATACAGACCTCTACTAGACACTTCAACCAGCAATAATGCAATCTTCATGAATCCCATGGCGTTATCAGGGCAAAAGAAACAGAATGATTAGTTAGATTTGACATTTGTGTCAAATGGAAACTGGTGGGAATTAAAATTTTACATCACTATAAACTGCCACACTGCAGACATCATAGCAATATGATTGAAAAATTGTTAAAGCTACGTTAAAAATCATAAACACATAATCAAAAACAAACATAAATCTGTAATGTTTTTTATCACTGACTTAATTTGCTCTTATAGTGAATACTATTTACAATAAATGGTTAATAAAAATGCAAAACTTAAAAAAAAACTAAATATTTTGTCAGCATCAGTAAAATATTGAGAGAAAGAAAAAACTTGACACGTTGAGACAAATTGTACTTTTCATCACTACCAAATTAGCACATGGAATGGAACTCCATGTTGATTTCTTTCACTGTCACAATCATTCATCCAAATACATGTCCTTCGTGTTTTCTTAATCTAACAAAATGTGTCTTTACGTTAAAAAAATTACAAATAAAACTCTGAGAAATTAATTAAAGCAATGACTGAACCTCGTATGAATAAATGAATATGGGCAGCATTTGTTCCGCGTTATTTTTATTTAAATGCATATACACAGATATAGCCCATATTAACACGAGACTTTCTTACACTTGCCTTTAGGTTATGAGAAATTATTTGTTTTTCAATCATGAATCCCAGACTGGGTTTTTATGTATGTTTGACGTAGCATATATATATATATATATATATATATATATATATATATATATATATATATATATATATATATATATATATATATATATATATATATATATATATATATATATATATATATATATATATGCTAGTAGTCAATGTGCATGAGTCATCAAGTAAGAAACCATACATTATATAAAATGTTTTATTTCGTATATTCCAATTTAAGAGCCATTAACCATTGGGAGAATAAAGAAAATACGTTTTCGCTTCAGAGTATGTTCAAGAGATTGCTCAATCTGGAAGGGGTGGCCTTCAATTTTAAGCTGTTACATTTTAAAAAAGCAATGACTTTCTTTCTGATATACTCGAGAAGGACCTGAAAGGACCTCTAACAGTGGAGAGTGGCTTCAGAAACCAATGTCTCCATTATTATTGAGACAGTCCATATCAGGCTGCTTAATTTGTATGTTGTGAACTTTGTGATAATGATGCACCTAGAAAAATGCAATTAGTATGAAATTTATAACTGGGCAAATAGATTCACCATGCACATGACTGAATATGTTAAAGCTGACGTATCTGGTAAAACTGCTTTTCACATGACTGATGATTTAATTCAGCATGTAGCAGAAACATTTGATATCACACCTGTCATACTCAGGTACATTGCTGATTCATTTAATGCATTACTTGTAGGAAATAATAATACATTATTCAGATCAATCAGGTAAATATCTGACACGTCACCCTGCTTGATACAAATCCAGATTAATTTTCTATCGACTGGGACCTTACCAACTGGGCAGATGAAAGCTAGGCATGTGTTCAGATTTAAAAAAAAAATGATGCGAATCACATGATGAAACACATCCTCCAGTTTCGGATTTGATTTTAATTAAAAGATTTTTCAAGATTTTTAGATGAGCTTGAACTTGCACCAGGCACATAATGAGAATAAGGGTTCTGCAGACACAAAAGGGAAATGCTTATTTATTCTCTTGTTTAACAATGACGCCAATTGCTGTAGAGTTGGGAATTGTATTGAAACATACAAATGTTATGCCCTAACATTATACCAGCTGAAGACACTGTCATTATAGATGGAATGACTAAGGTCTGTGTCTTGCTTGGCATAACATGGTAAGAAATTTTGTGCACTTTCCTTATTTAACTAAATTTCCATTTGTCCAGCATCTTACTTATGTTCATGTAAGGGAAATTAATATATAGCTACTTTACAGTCACCATTGATTACTAATTGTGCAAGTAAAGAGAGTAACTATTACATAGTGGTTGGTCCATGACCATCGTAAGACAACTATACATGCCACTCAATAAGTGAGAATAAAGACTATTATAATGGATTTTATTCAGCTTTAATTTAACATGGGATGTTGCTATTGATAGACCAGCATATATCCACAGTCTTTTATAATCATACGTGAGCTCATTTACTCATATAAGTTACTATTAAAACCATGCTCGCCAATGGGCTGGGCTCCATGTTACTGGTCCCCCCACGCCCCAATACCTTTAGTTGTATTTGTAACGAGACCTTGTGAGGTAAATCGGCCAATATTCTGACAGACATAACCTTTTTGCCAAGTCACCCTTAGAAAATTGATTTAAAAAAATGGCAACTAAAATGTTGATATATAGTGATAGTAAAGAAAACGTTTCTGAAAGGGAAGTAAGAAAAATTCCCATGCATTCACCCAATCAATAAAGAGAATATTGTGAAAGAACTGTATGGGCTTATTGGGACCAATGAAAATCACAAAGTGATATGTTAACATGTTGTCCTGACTGAATACTAATTTCTAGATTCAGAATCCAGTCTAAATGTGTGATAGTCAATTGATGATCTGGAGTCCGTTAACTGAATCTGCCGATTTTTGTGTGCACTGAAAGACCTGTCCGAATGTGGTACAAAACGTTTGACTTTTTACAGATCATGTCGGGGGCACCTAGTGGCCGAGTGGTCTAAAGCGCTGTCCGTTATGGATCACTGCCATCTCACCTCTGTCTGCGTAAGTTCGAGTCTAAGATTCGGCGAATGTGGATATGTGAGAAAGATTGCCAGTAGCTTCTCGTGGGTCGGTGGATCTTTCCGGTGATTTCCCGGTTTCTTCCTCCATCATTAATACTGGTCGCCATGTATAGCCTATCGTGTGCTGAAAAACACAACAACAACAGATCATGTCATTTTCCACTCATCACTGAAAGAATTACTCTGTTGTAGTAGCCATCCCTTACCTCTACATCAGATACGTTGTCAAAATTATTAGAAATGCTCTCCATAATATCTGCTGCTTTAGATTTGACCAGGATGTCTTGTTTTGTTCATAGGGCCCAATACTTTAAGCATCTGTTTTGTCCTTTTGACAAACTGTTCAATTAGTTTATCTGGTGTATGACTATTTGTCTTCCCCCTGATATTGACAGAAAGATTATAAATACTTTGATATACAGTGCACATATTCTATGATGCTTGCTAATGTTATAATAAGTACAAGATAAGTTGAACATATTTAGTTCTGTTGTTATGAATCTTGAACATCAGTCCCCATGTGAGATCTGTGGATTGCATCCAAAAGTTCCATGCACAGTAAACCAACCTGTAATACAGTATGGCCATATGCTGCGATAAATCTAGAATAAAACAAGATATTGTAATTGACCTCAGCAACATAAAATACTGCATATAGTGATAGCTAAATGCTTATAACAAGCAAATAATAAGCTAGTGAAATGCGAGTCATTGGCCATAAAGAGGTAGGTAGACTGGCTACTACCAGAAATTGAACCTGGCTCTTCCACTGTGTCTACAGATGCTCTGCCACTGAGCTATAGTTGCTTACAGGTAGAATGTATAAATATTGGCAGGAAATGTCTGTTATAACGTGTGATTCACTAGAATGAATAAAACATGTAGGCCATTTACAATGTATACTGGTGCTTGAAACATACTGTGATTAAATTTGTAACAGAGAGTAACATAGAGTTGCAAAATGAAGTTACTGTCAGAAAATTTGTTTTTGTTGATGTTTAATACATTCAAGCTTAAATGATAGTTACTAGCACTCCACTATTCTGGTTGGTGAGGACTCTGGTCTTAAACTAAGTCAGTACCAGCCTTAGCAAATGCAGGGCCTGATTTGGATGATTTTGGAGGAGGCCCACTATAGTTTACTCTT
Source organism: Potamilus streckersoni (assembly GCA_016746295.1). Lineage (NCBI taxonomy): Eukaryota > Metazoa > Mollusca > Bivalvia > Unionida > Unionidae > Potamilus > Potamilus streckersoni. The sequence goes on from JAEAOA010001959.1 coordinate 1,049,522, forward strand.
GAGGACCCTACAAGCACGGCATTGGAAACTTTTAAGCAAGTACTGAACTGAAACTATTCTTCCATTGCCTGCCCCACCCCTCTCTCTCTCTCTCTCTCTCTCTCTCTCTCTCTCTCTCTCTCTCTCTCTCTCTCTCTCTCTCATTAAGAAAAGAAGACAACAATCATTGCAAATTAAATATACATCACAGGCTATATTTCCAAAGATTAAGGTTAAGCACATACTATTCTGAATAGCTTAATAATTCAGATTTAAAGTTTTTGAAACTTTTCTCATCTTTAATACTTATTAAAATTTGAAGTTAATACGTTAAAAATGTTGACTGGTAACCTTCATATTAAAAAATCCTTCCAAGTTGTGTAATGAATGGATTGAGGAACATTAAAACCATACCCAATTATATTTACAAGTCACGATCAGACAAATTGTTCTTGTCTTGTCTCCATGTAAGAGTGTACCTTCCTTAAAATGTTTTCCTTTAGAAATCTGAAAAAATGATACAAGGACAAGATATACTAAACCGATGAAATAGCTCTTAAACTGTCATTGCCATTAATTTAAAAGACTGTAAAATTGCAACACCATAAATGGGCACTTGAAAAGAGATGCAGTACAAAGAATATGCAGAACTGGAAATATACATTGGATATCTGAGACAAGTTGAACAAACAAATTGCAGGGCAAGTAAGCTATGCTTGCCTGTGTATGCTTTATTTCACTGAATATTTGCATGTGCTTTATTTCTCAAAAACATTTGTCACTGATAGTGTTTTTGCTTTCAAGATTGCAAATATATTTTTGTAAGTGAGTGGGCTTGTATCAATGTGTAATATAGTTGTCAAGAATTGTGTGTTACAAACACTTCTGATTGAAATCTAATTGAGTTAATGCCTTCAGGCTGAAACTTTAGGAAAAATACCTAATACAGACACTCATACATTTGATAATAGCATTTAAAAATAGGGGCAATAAAATGATAAGTATGTCTTATTTTAAATACGGCCTATATAATACACAACGAAAAATGTCATCAGGCGTGCTAATATTGTTCCTGAGCAAGTGAAATTTAGTTCTTGTCTGAAGGTGGGATAGGAAAATTGAATTTTTCCAGATCTTTTCTGTGTGTGTGTGTGTGTGTGTGTGTGTGTGTGTGTGTGTGTGTGTGTGTGTGTGTGAATAAGATTTTTAACGTAGCATTAACAATTTTCAGTGAGATCGCTGTGATGTCTGCAGTGTGGCAGTTTTCTTTTATAGATTCTAACACTGGACATGTAGCACGATGTACCACCCAGTCACATCATTCTGACACTAGGTTGACCAGTCCTAACACTAGCCTCTTAATGCTGATTGCCACACTGGCCTCTTAATGCTGAGCGCCAAGCGAGACAGCTGTAAGTACCATTTTTTGTATGTTTTTGGTATTACTCAGCCGGGGATTGAGCCCACGACCTCCCATATCCGAGGAGGACGCTCTAACCAAAAGGTCATCTGAGCGTTTTTCTACTCTGGTACAAGTTAAACATTAAACAACTTTGAAAAAATACATAGTTAAATGATATCTAACAAACACAGCTGATACATTTTGATAATATTATATGCAAAATATCAAGATGCAAGGAAAACCATACAAGGGCAGCAATCCTGTATTAAATAAATGCAGGTGAATCAAAGCATCAAACTCAATCATTGTGTTACCTACATTTAATAATGTATGATAAAATGTGTCAGTATAAAATAACTTTCCTTACTTGTGGCAATATTGGTCACAGCTACTGACTTCTTTATTATGACAGTATTCAAAATGATGATAATTCAATGTCTGTTTTTAATTGGCCTAAACGTAAGGGTACCCTGACACATAACTTGCAGGAATGACGAACGGAAGTTCAATGATATATGCAAGTGGCAATAACACCTTCTGAAAATCAAATAAAAATCTCAAGGTACATCATTTGACTAAATAACATGCTGAGTGATGACATGACATGTTCAAGTACTCAAGCACTGAGAATGCTGTGGGATATAACGGTAAAGACAAAGTAAAAACAGAAAATATGCCATTCCCTGTAAAGAAATATAAACATTGGCACATCTCGACAAAACTTAAACATAAGGAAATAATGTCAGGCCTTTTCATGCGTCTGTTCATTTGTCATAGCGATAGCTGTTATTTTCTATACAAATGCTAATTATATTAATCTATTGCAAATAATTAAAGAGTATGCAATCCTTAGCTTACTTAAAAGTATCCCATTGGGCCAAATCATGTCAAGTTTGCCTGTTGGTAATTCTACTGATATAAATATTTCACCAAACATGGGCTACACAACACATGTTTTGTGCACGTTTTATTCCATGAAATGGTTGTCAAGTCACATGCAGGATAAAAGTTATAGCGTTTGAAGATGCCCTTTCTCAACTTCCCAAATGAACAACATATTTACATCTTTAATGAGTGAATCACTATTTAGCATAGTCTCTGCATTTGTTTCTACATAAATACATAAAGCAAAATACAGCAACTGTACTATATTGGAGAGTGTTACATCATCAACTGATAATAGTCTTATATCTGAAAATTTGGTAGCTAATATTTCTAATTCACTTTTAGATATGGTAATTTATCATGTACATAAACCTAGCTCCACTCTCTTTAAGTTCCTATGAAAATGAAAAGTGATGCAAAGACCAGACATTACACAGGACATGTTTGTTTTAATAATATTAAACGGAATAACAGTTACAATAAGTAGCAGTAAGTATGTGTTGTGAAGTTCAACGGAATAACAGTTACAATAAGTACCAGTAAGTATGTGTTGTGAAGTTCAACGGAATAACAGTTACAATAAGTACCAGTAAGTATGTGTTGTGAAGTTCAACGGAATAACAGTTACAATAAGTACCAGTAAGTATGTGTTGTGAAGTTCAACGGAATAACAGTTACAATAAGTAGCAGTAAGTATGTGTTGTGAAGTTCAACGGAATAACAGTTACAATAAGTACCAGTAAGTATGTGCTGTGAAGTTCAACGGAATAACAGTTACAATAAGTAGCAGTAAGTATGTGTTGTGAAGTTCAACGGAATAACAGTTACAATATGTAAGTATGTGTTGTGAAGTTCATCTTGACATAGCTATTTTGGCTACTACCAGGAATAAAGTTCCGTTTTCTATTGTGTCAGTGGATACTCTGCCACTGAGGTATAGTAACTCATATAATGTCATCTGTCTGAATTTATTGTATGCAAGAATCATGTAAGATATTATCTGTTGAAACCAAATCAAATAATAGTTAAAGAACTGTCCTAATTCGGCATGTAGTTTTTATTCATAGATGGCCATTAAGTGAAAAAAGTTTCAAATTGTATCAAACTCTGTGATTTCATTAATAATACACATCTTCATTTAATTTCATACTAAAATGCCAGCTCCAAAACATGCCTCCCCCATTGCCCTTACCTCTAAATACGTAGTAAGCAAGTAATGAGTTAATTGATACATTATTAATGGTGGTGCCTTCATCACTTGCCAAGCATTTCACCCTTGTATATTCTGATCTGCATGAAGCCCTATCCTTACTATATAACAATAGAAAAGGCCTACACAGCTGCAACCTATATGACTAAAGATCAGAAACTTAAGATATCAATGAAAAATCCAAATGACCCAATTGAATTAAATTACTTTGTCAGAGTAATGATTCCAGTTTTATATAGCAAGCTTTATGATTTTTCTTTAATGAACCCCATTATAATAATATTATGCTTCCAGCGTGGGTCTGGAAAAAGTCTTAAATTTGGCAATTTCAAAAAGTCTGGAAATTTTTTTTATTGAATAAAAAGTCTGGAAAAAGTTTTAAATTTTCTTCGCTGTCATTAACATTTTTTCCCTTCACTAAGTTTAATTGTCATATAGGCTCCTGAACAAGACATTATATCGTAGTTGGAGCCATACAACCTTACGCCGTTCACTTTAGATGATTCAGTTCGACAAATAGGCCTACTGGCTGATGATAATGAAAGCAGTTTATTTTAAAGATTTGAATTACATCAAATTATTCATGCCAGAAATGTATTAACAGTGAGTTCTTTAGCTGACGCAGCTTGACTGAAATTGAGCTTTGAACTGAGTGGGTTAAGCATGTAATCAGAACCGGAACTGACGTCATTTTAAAAGCTCCAAAATATATTACACTGCAAATGTAAGTTAACTGTTTGACCCAAATCTACACACTATATAACAAATTCATAACTTTTCGAATATCAGATATGTAATTTAGATAGGTCTGATCATCAGCCTAATATGTGTCAACTTCTGGACTATTCATTTAGCAAAAATCAATGGATTTATTAACACCGATTAATTTCGTCTTATTCTTGAGGAGAGTTTTAACGTATTGACTGGATATTTTATTTAAAGAATGGGTGCAATTACAACAATTAATAGTAACACGGATTTATATTCCTTGATTCGCACGGATCATGTTTCTTTTTGAGAGGAAATCAATGCAAGATGGATTCTAATGTACAATCAGGGGCGATTTACTGCTAAAATATCCTAGATAGGAATTGTTGTTGTTGTTGTTCTGGGGCTTAACGCCATTTTCCAGCACACGACAGGCGGCCAGTATTAATGGTGCAGGAAGAAACCGGAAATTCCGCGGAAAGAACCAACGACCCACGAGAAGCTATTGGCAAGCTTTCTCACAGAGGTGAGATGGCAGTGATCCGTAACGGAGTCCGCTTTAGACCACTCTGCCACTCGGGGCTCCTTCTAGATACGAAGAAGATTGGGATATATGTTTTCACTATATTTTTAATTCAATTGAAGAAATGCAGGGATATTATAAAAACTATTTTATGGTACTATAAAAAATTTTCATTTTTTTAAAAAGATGTTTGCAAATTCCCAAAGTCCGGAAATTTCTGATTCCAATTTTTAATCATCTTTTGGTGTAATATCTTAGGGTTTATACGTGGAAAAAGAAAACAGAAACATAAATTTGTAATAATAAGGGTAAATCCAAAAGTGTTAACAAATCTCCATTGCTAGTCTGTCCAGAATCTACGAGCATTTCCCAGATGCATCTGGAATTCCATTATATTCTGCTCTTATGTCACGTTGTTGATGTTGCTACGTCAATGATGGGTAGCCAGCAGTGCCCAAATAAACCCTATGGAGGCCCCTAAGCAGTCAAAATCTAGCCCCCTTCCCCTCGCAAATTATCTACTAATACGTTAAAATCAAATCAATTCAATATTATTTTTATCCGTCGTCGCAGAGGCCCATAGACTGGTGCTTACTCCGCCTATTGGGTAATACGGCAATGGTAGTAGCCAGACTGATGATTATGATGAGATTGTATTATCATCGCTTGCCCACATAGTGCATGCGCGACGATTTAAATTCCACAACAGTGGACTAATTTATTGTTCGAGAAGAACGAAAAAGAGCTTCATCCCCAAACACTTTAATGCACGCATAAAAAACGTGCTACTTAATTGTGTCCGATTTCGGGACATCGAAATCCTACGCGACAGACGACGAGCGGAATTAAAAGCACCCATGCTAATAGCTAGAAAGTCTGCGTCTACTGCTTCGTTTATTGGGAATTATACCCCACTGATAGCGACACCTCGGTAACGTGATGACACGCTCTTCGGGGTAGCAAGTTTAATACATGCACAGCACAGTATGGTTGAATGTCCAGACAAGGGTTGGATGGTAACGGTATAAAATAAATCGCGACTTCCAGAATTCTGAAAGATTGTAATAGTGCTGTTGAAATATAAGAAAAAGGAAAATGAGTTGTTTTTTAAGTGGACATTCAGTTCTACTTTACTTTGATGGGGTTTTTATTTTAAAAGTTTCAGCCACAACATGGCGCAGGAGAGGCGGACAGGTTTTTCCTCAATCGGTTTTGGATCTGCCGTACGCGTACAGGCATAACTAGCGTTAAATGCTAGTTTAATACTCTATTCCAGCCGGAGTAATTGATCTAGAGTGTACCTTTTGCTGCGGAAGCCGCTTTGATTTTTTGAAATTAGGTTATTGCATTCCATGTGGCGTTTTAGACTGTTGTTAATCATAGTTTCCGTCATTTTTAATATATATTGTCTGTGAGGAAGAATGGTCTTTTAGGAATTGAATTCTGTTGGATCTTTCCCCGCTTTTGAATCGGGACAACTATTGCTTGTTTCCACTTGTTAGAGATTTTTCCGGTTTTCCAAGAAGTGTTGATTAGGTCCAATATTATGGTCTCCATGTTTTCATTTAGGTTCATGTAGAACTTGTATCCCAGATTTTCTTCTCCTGGTGAGGTTGTCTTTTCATTTCCCAGGGCAGTTCTCCATTCGTGAATGGTTAAATCCATGTTCAGAGTACTGTAGTCATTCCCAAATCTGTGAGCAGTTCGGGGTATTTCTCTTCCACAAATTTCCGGTGGGTTTAGAATATGGTAGGGTGGTTTTTACAACTGCTCATCCATATTGGAGATTGCTCCGGTTATATTGGGCCAAAATTGAGCAGATGTTCCTTTCCTTGCCTTTATTCTGTTCTATACCTGTTGTGCATTGCTTCTATAGTCCAGAGACGAGCAGAAATCTTGCCAGGTGTTAGACTTTAAGGTGCGGATAGTGAGTTTAGCTGTTTGTTCCTTGATTTTATATATTAAAAAATCCGAGGAAAGGCCGGTGTGTTTTAATTTATTCAGGTGCCGTTTTCTTTTCCTTAAGCGCTTGTTTACATTCCTCCTTCCACCTTAGTACAGTTTTTTTTCGATAAGTGGTTATTTCCTCCTCCCGTTTTGGGAATGCTTGAGGCAGCCACTGATGAGATCGCGTCTATTATATTCTGGTTGTATTTACTGATACCTACATCTTGAAGTTGCTCTAATTTCATATCTTCAAGTGTAGACCTAAATGTTAACCAGTCTGCCTTATCTAATTTCCATTCTGGAATCCTAGCCGTGTTATTGATAGGGATGGTTAGGTTTAGGATGATTATTGGGTGATTATTAACGTGCTGGTTTGGTTCACTTCCCAGTTAGTTAATTCTACCAATTTGGGTGTAGAGATAGCGAGGTCTATAGCTTCTAAGGAGCCGTGTTGCGGGTTAATTGTTGTACCAGCTCTGACATTTAAAATGACTAGATTTTGAACTAAAGAACCATTCTTCTATTAGTTTTCCTCCTTATCCCTATGGTTACCCCATCCCACATATCGTTATGGGCGTTAAAGTAGTCCCCACGTATGAACCTGTAAGATTATTTGTCAATTGTTGATAAGTCTTGAGTGTGGTAGGAATTATACTCACTGGGTCATATATACTGAAAACTTCAATATCAGAGCGTCCTGTATGGATTATTACAGACTGAAATGCAAGCGAATCTGGAGTGTTATATTCTGGTTGGATAGGTTCTAATGTGGAGTTGGGAATGGAGGCATGAACATAAATGGCTAATCCATTACCATTTGTTCTGTTTTTAATATAACTGGTTGCATAACCTGGGTTTTTTGGTGTGAATCTAGTAGCACTAGATACGTATATTTCTTGCATACATATAGTGTCTGGTTTAATTTATTTCCTAGTTTAATTTAATTATTATTTCCGGATTATTCTTAATTAATCCGCAGCAATTCCATTGCCATATAACTAATGCTTGTTTCTTGTCCTTATTACCTTTTGAGTCTATATTGGGAGATAATATATAAGGAACATCGTGATGATTAATTTGTTTATATAAATTTACTTATTTTTCAAGTAATTTAGATAATAGTCTACACGTGGGTTGAGTTGGGTTAAGTCCATCTGGGTTATATTTATGATACCCACTATAAATTCTCCGATATACATAAACATACTGCTTAGGGGTAAAATGGTCTATTAAACATCTTTGTTGTTGACTTTGCTACCATCCGCATTGCTTGTTGTGCTATCTGTTGCAACCGTTACTTGAGGTAACATGGGCATGGGTTTCTGTTTTTTATTAGCATTGCTACGGCTTATTAATGGTTCAGTGATAGGGACTGGTAGTTGTTCCTGTTGTCTACTGTCATTGCTTATTTTCTTGTAATCATCTTTTCTCTTGGTTGTTTTGCTATGTTTGTTTACTTGTTTTTTTTTTTCGTACCATTTCATTGCATGTTGTATCTATAGTGTTATTTTCGGGGGCTCAAGTAATTTGGTGTGGTTACCATTTTAGTTCTGGTCTGGGTTAATTTTTATTGATTAAGTTTCGTCACTGAAGATTTGGTCTTTTGATATGGTATATTGTCCGTTTCCATGAGATGGATGAATTCTTTATCCCTGGTGGTATATATAGATACACTTATCTTAAGTAGTACAAAGAGTTGATAATTTTCCCTCAAAGACCATTTTACCCCCTAAAATGTTACACGTTAACATTTTTGTCAGCAGCTCTTTTAAGCTCAAAATGATGACTTTCACACGATAAGGCTTTTCTAACATATTTCTGAAAAAATATGTTTTGTCTGGGTAGGGGTGACTCTGAGATAGGATCGGCGCAACTATCTCTACTATTATGACAGTCTCTTATTCTTATTAGCCATAATAATATAGTTAGTGTTAGACAAAAAGTCATATTAAACAAATATTCTACATAACATCATTCTCAGCACGACATGTTGGATTTGATCTGAAAAGCAGATTTTTTAAAAGATTTAATTCCATCAAGTCGGCGTCGTCAAGTTATACTGGTATAAAATCTAATATAATAAGCGATTATATTAAAATAGTAGGTTATCATATATCACAAAAGTATGGATCGGTATGGTTATTCGCGACTGAAAATGATATGTGAATAGCGGGTTGGGCAGATGATGTGATCATTTTTATTGATATTTTAGTCGATATTTTTTTTAATAATGATATTACTAAAGCTACAGAAAATTAAACTTTACTGTCTATTATAATCTTTTTCATATTTGCTGACTCTCATTGGCGGATTATCTGTTAACAAGCTATCAATAATACGGAACTCGCGTATTAAATCGTCCATATAATTTTATACAACGCAAATAAGATCGTATCTCAAGTAATTTTTATAAATGATACTTGCTGTTTTGCAAGCATTAAGTCGCAAGTCGAGGCTCAATTTTTTTTAATACCCTATTGCAAGAGAAACACCAACGCCGGATATCATTGACAAAAACGGATGATCTAATGTTTACCGCCAAGTGAGCTAATTGATGTTTACCACCAAGTGATCTGACTGAGAAATGCGCATATACTACCACCGAGAACTAATACGTATTTAGATTCCTGATCATCAACGTATTTATTTTTGTTGCGGCGTCTGATTCTGCGGTTGGATTTCCAAGAGATGTAATTTTTCTCCTGACATAAAAATATCACTAGTAAATTCATCGCCAGCATTTTTAACATCATCGTTAACTGACTTACCCGAATTTTGTATATTACTTTGATCAGCAAAAATTACTATTTTTAACAACCCCAATGGTAATTCGTATAAGTACATTTGACAGTTATACGAATTACCATTGGGGTTGTTAATAATAGTTAATTTTGCTGATCAAGGTAAAATACAAGATTCGGGTAAGATAGTTAACGATGATGTTAAGAAAGCTGGCGCTGAATTTACTAGTGATATTTTTATGTCATTTGACAGTTGTATATAACACGTCTTTTAATCATCCTTCTTTATCTAGAAAAATAACAACTTTATTTTGATCAACACTTGTGATATTTAATAAATTACTAATTTCATTTTTGAATTGATCAAGAGTTGCATATTTAGATAGTCACTTTGCTGAGTAGACGTTGAATCTCCTACTAATGTTCCAAATTTGGAATAAAACCAAAATTGTATAACAATAAAGGCAAAGGTGTCTATATTAATCTTTGATACTGAATATAGTAAAACATAAACATAACAATGAGCTTCCAGATTGTCATTATCTTATTGCTGGAAGAACTGGTTCGTGGAAAACAAACTTGTTTATGAATTTACTTCTCGGAGATAATTTTAACTACGATCGCGTTTATATTTACACAATTAATCCACAACAGGATAAATACGAGCTACACAACAATTATATTGACAAACTTTGTGATGATCTAGAGGCTGGAGAAGATTGTTATTATCAGACAACCAGAAGAAATTATTCCAGTTAATCAACTCAATTTTACTGAACACAAGATAGTTGTTTTTGATGATAAAATAAGTAAATGGAGTGATAAAGAAGATGACATATTAATTAATAAATTAAATTAAATAATCATAGACGGATAGGGGTGACTGGATGTGTATTTTGCCACCGAATACAAGATCCGGATAGTTGGGACAATATTTTCCGGATCCGGATCTGGATGTCACTGCTTACACGAAACCATGATTGCTTGCAAGCCTCAGTTAGTACAGTATTTTAGTGCAAGGCCAGCAAAGGCTTAGAGGCCCAGGAGGTGTAATTACTTTTTCATAATTAACTTTTATTAATTTAAATATAATTTAATATTCAATTTTAATTACCTATTTATTGCATTATTTATAAATCGATTTGCGTATTCGATAGATGGCAAGTGTCTCCACTGTCCGACAGTATGATACTGATACACTCATTCACGCCATATTCCGCTGTTAACGTCGACATTTTGGCCAAAGTAAGTTTATTTAAAATTTGTAAATTGTTTAACTTTTATTATTATAATTTGTTAAAAATATCTACTTAAGTATTCTAAGTAATCAGATGATGTTTCAAATATTTCATAAAATCCAACTGACTGGCGACTATATAAAACGCTGCAAGACATCGCTCAATCGCTATCTGTCGATGAAAAGATATAAAATATTTGCACCACGCCGCCACCTATCGATTAAAAATAATGTGCCGATTTGTTGGCTAAATTTGAAATTAGTTATGTTTTGCATTCCTAAGTGCTGGACTGCTGGTAAGTTTCAAATTTGTATTGTCAGTTTGTATTGTTCATAAATTTCGAGTCAGGCCCAAGATTCACTAAGCAGAAATCCGGTTTCGAATTTTTTCTGTTATAGAAAACCGGCAAATCCGGATGTTGCCGGATACTTCACTATTCTGCCGGGGCGAATGTCCGGAGCAGTGTCCGGTCACCCACAAAAGACGGAGCTTCTGCTAAAAATGAGTTAAACACGGTTAAAAAGTAGAAGATATGCTTCCAATTTGTGATAGAATCACATATAGTGTTCTTGCTTTTGTATTTGAAAAACAGCAGAAACCAGTAAGGAAAAAAAAGATTTTGGTACAGGTTGGAATTTGGAAAGAAAATTCTTTCAAGTAATCGACAAAAATCGCGTAAAAATATAGAGAAGGAAAAACAGGAACAGTTTTAGCATATTCGCATCAGTTACTGAAATGATATGCAGATTAATGCTATTGATATAATAAAAAAGCTGGATATATTGGTGCTGAAATTGAAATTCAATTTATTGACATAACTTGCTAATTTGAGATGAAAAATTGTATTAACATCTGATGAATACGAAACTTTACACTGTAACGTAATTGTGGCGACGTAAGTTTATAAAAATATAATGATAAAAATTAGCAACATTATTACTAGACTCTGGTCAATCTGATAAAGATAGCGGAAATTGGTCAGTAAAGTATATTGCGCCAATAGAGCTGGATCGCCAAAAACTATGAAATTGGATCTTTTTCCTGCACTTGTTAGAATGCTATGGCAAGCGTAAAAACTAGGGTAAATGTTGATTTTGCAATTAGTAGTACTGATGCATTATTTAAAAATGGATATCAATTAAAATTCCACAAGGAGCCTACAACATAACTGATACAAATTAAACAATAAAAGAACTTATAACAAAATATATAAGTATCGCAGACGATTTTGAGCTGACACCAAATTATAATACGTTAATGGCTAAAATAACAGTAAAAAATGATATGATAGTTCACTTCTTTCAAACAAGCATTGCACTACTGATTGGATTTGAATATGACATATATCCATCTGTTGATAATCCCAGAATGTATGACGGTGAATATAACTGATGTTAACTAAATATTGATAAATTGCTCTATTGCTTCTGGTCCTTATTCAGCTAATGGCAGCAAAGGGCAAACGATATACAGATTTTCACCAGAAGTTCCACCAAGTTCTATTATGCAAATTAGTCCACGTCATATTATTTATTATAACTGTGTTCGGTAAGACGATAAAAAAATGTTAGAAAAAAGAGTATCGATAGAAATTGTTATTGACATAAATCGCAGAATGGTTTTGTTAGTATGAAAATATTTAATGAAAATTTTGCTGCAATACAACGACGAAAGAGAAATTTAAAGTTAAATAAACCAATTTATGTTAGTATAGCTGTACTTGATATATTAAAGTGGCTGATGTACGAATTTTACTGCAGTTTTACCAAATTGCTATGGCCAAATTCAGAGTTGTTATTTACTGATACGGACTCTAGTTTATAGCATAAAATGTGAAAATGTCTTTCAGGATATTTACAATAATAAAGATCTCATTGCTTCATCTGATTATCTAACATGTAGTGGATTTCAAGATTATTCGAACAAAAAAGTTATTGCAAGATTTAAGGACGAATTTATGTTTGTGCCGGTGAGAGAGTTTGATGAATATAGAAGCAAAATGTATGATGTCATATTAGATGACAATAAACTGACAAATATATGTGAAAAAGATGATGAATTTTCACGATTTCAAAGCATTTCTGAAAATAGCGTCAGTTTTATCAAAACTAATGTCATCAGGATGAATCATCATAATCTGGAAACGAATGCAATTATAAAACTTGGACTAAGCAACTTCGATGGTGATAAAGCGTATTGCAAAGACGGAATTTCTACGCTCGCACTTGGACATTATGCAAGTAATATATTATCTAAACATCAGAAATAATGTTTGAAAATTTAACATAAGTCGATGGAGTTAATAGCAAAATAAAAAGATAATGGTCAATAACCAGCAATTATCATTTGAATATAGCAATTCAATTTCAGGTATTTGTTTTAGTAAATTTTACATAATTAAATTTTTCTTATCAAACGAAAGCAAATATTTTCATTACCTCGAAAGTTTACGAGATGCACTTGGATTAAAATATGAAAATTTACCTAATCTAATAATCCAAAGTCAGCATACAAAAATTAATATAGACCTGGACAGGTCAAAGATTTTTGCAAAAGGTAGTAAGTTTCTTCTTAGTTTAATAGTGATGAAAGAACTGTTTGAGTCTCGCAGTAAAGTATCTGGTAGGATTAAATTCGTGTTATATAATCATGATAGCTAATTATACTCGGTAGTGAGTGTTGATATTCTTGTGGTGGGTCACGAAATTGAACTTCTTGAAAAAATAAATAATACTGTCCATCTTTGTATAAAATATTTTTTTTTAAGTTATCTAACATATGTGATTTAGATTTTATACTGTGAATATTTGGTTTATTTTTGCAATAAATTTATAATCAGTGAATTTTAGTCCTTTATCTCAAATGTATGCTTATTCAAAGTATTTAATCAAGTCCTTTAAGTATAATGTATTAGTTGATCAAGATAGACAACTCAGTGAAGCATAATGTATTAGTTGATCAAGATAGACAACTCTGTTCAGCATAACTTAGTAATGCAGTTGTCTGATGTTCCGTTATACTAACATTGGTTAGTTTTTTTATCGAGGTGTATTTCAAATTCAAATATACATATATCCAGAAGAGAACATACAGACAGACATACAGACAAACGGACAGACAGATAAACCCATGTTCTATCAAGGAAATATAAAATTCAAAAACTGTAATCATGACTAGGTGACGTACATAAGCTGAAAACTTGATACAGCAAGTAATTTTTAGACAGCATAATATAAAGCCAATTCATAGTTATTGATTTTTTAGTATATCACATAGCAACGTCTGATTAGAGGAATAATACACATACTATATAGACCACACTAATTTATTTTGAAATCAAATATTTTACATTAAATGTTCTTTTATTCAGAAATCCATGCAGTAAATTTTATGAAATTTAGGATTTTTCAGTATAGCCTAGCAACATCTGATGAAAAAACAAGACTATAAACTATATAGACTGCTCCAATGTATTTTGAAATTGAAATATTTTATAAATAAATGTTATTTTATTAAATATCTACACGATAGTTTATAGTAAATATGATTTTTTAAAAAAAAATATATGCCATAAGTGTCTGTCTGTATTAGATAACTATATAATAAGTTTTCCAACATATACATATAAGGAGTCCGGTGGCTGACTGCTAACGCGTAGGAATTTTCATGCTCGAGGTCTGTAGTTAAATTCTCGGGACTAGCAGTCGATGGGCGATGTTATGCCAGATTCCTATTCCCGTTCTATGTTCAAATATAAATTTGCACACTTTCCTCATCATGTCAACACGTGGTGGGTGTACTTTTATCATCCCCTGGGTTGATTATTGGGGAAGTGTGCAGTTTTCTATTCAAATATATTAATGGCCATTATCTTCATTATATATATATATATATATATATATATATATATATATATATATATATATATATATATATATATATATATATATATATATATATATATATATATATATATATATATATATATATATATATATCTTTATAGTATATAATCATCTTCATTATATATAATCATTGTATATAATCGTCTTCATTGTATTTAATCATTTTCATTATATACAGTCATTGTATCCAATTAGCTTCATTGTATACAATTATCTTCATTGTATATAATCATTGTAAATAATCATCTTCATTGTATATAATCAAATGTATATAATCATATGTATGTAATCATTGTATATAATCATAATCAACATTAATTAATTTGTATATAACTGTGCTGTCCTTAATTAAGATATAATCATATTTATATGACCATAATCACTGCATATAATCATCTGTGCTTAATCTTGTATATCATTGCTGTAAAGATGCTGCTGTAAATACGCTTCACAAAGTCCTCTCTGAGGACAAATATTTTTATTATTTTAAACAAGTTACAGTTTTTCTAAAAAAAAAATATTTTCAAATAATATCGACCATATTATCAATAAATATCATCACATCATCTGCCCAACCCGCTATTCACATATCATTTTCAGTCACGAATAACCAAACCGATTATTACTCTAGTGATATATGATAACCTACTCTTTTAATACAATCGCTTATTATATTAGATTTTATACCAGTATAACTTGACGCCGACTTGATGGAATTAAATCTCTTACAAAATCTGTTTTTCAGATCAAATCAAATATGTCCAGCTGAGAATGACATTATATAGAATATTTGTTTAATATGACATTTTGTCTAACACTATATTATTTTGGCTAATAAGAATAAGAGACTGTCATAGTAGCAGAGATGGTTGAGTTGATCCTATATTAGAGACACCACTACCACGACAAAACATATTTTTGTCAGAAATATGTAAAAAAAACCTTATCATATGAAAGTCTTTATTATGATCTTAAAAGGGCTGCTGACAAAAATGTTAACGTATAACGTTTTGGGAAATAAAAGGGTCTTTGAGAAAGAAATATCAACTCTTTATACTACTTCTGATTTAGGGCGGTGTGGTTCTCGGTAGTTTGCGCACCGTGTACATTGATAGGTATGGAGGTGGATTGCCGCCATAATTCCATGCGTGCATTTTCTAATCTTCTTCGATGCATTATTATAAATGGCTGCTTGAAAGTGGTACTTTCATAATTTTATTTATGTATATTATATTCTTCAAATTGTACGTGGCAGTTTGCAAGAGCTACTTTCCTTCTGCATTATTGCAAATGGCTGCTTGCAAATGTTACATTCTTAATTATAGTCATGAATTTTCTGTTCTTCATTGACGCATGCTATAAATGGCTGCTTGAAAGTTCTTAGATCCTTCTGCGTCATTATATCTTGATTTTTGTCATGTACTGAATTAATTCCTCAGTTTTACTTATGGCAAATGCTATGTCGCTAATTGCAAGTTTTAATATTCTAATTTATAAACTTGCTATATCACAAATTGCGCAGATTGCACCTTCTAAAATCATGATTTTGATGTAGTATCAAGCACGTTGCAAGTTAGCATTAGGTATGTTAACATAAAATAATGCCACTTCCCTGCATTTTGGGCGTCTTATTTAAAATATCATTGAATTATATAACAGCATTATAGTCAGATGATTTCTCAGAGTATTAACATTCGGAAGAGAGCTGATATGCAAGGAGTTCAAAACAAATTAAATGTCTCACATTGTATACAATTAGATGTATTTACTCGATGTTATATTTCCGCTGAACTTCCCAACGCGTTTTTATTTTGGATATTTCGTGTGTGTAATTTACCGCTACCGCACGGAGGCAGAATAGGGTAGCCGCTTACAAGTAAGGTTTAAGGTCCTAATTTGTTTATATATTCTCATTCACAACTTTATCAAGTTAGAGCATACTTTTTATTTTCGAGTGCAGTGCAAATTCTGCTTTTTATATCACTAAAAACCTCATAGGGTTGCAGAAAATTGCATATAATTGCACTTCAAGGATATCATTTATCTTTTTTTATTCACTTGCTAGAGAGAGAGAGAGAGAGAGAGAGAGAGAGAGAGAGAGAGAGAGAGAGAGAGAGAGAGAGAGAGAGAGAGAGAGAGAGAAGACATTGCTGAGATGAAGATTCTGTTTATTCTCTCATCCATATGAAACTAATTATAGCTGGCAACTTGCAGTTTACATTGGCAGTTTATATATATATATATATATATATATATATATATATATATATATATATATATATATATATATATATATATATATATATATATAAAACATTACTATCAGCTCAACTTGCTTTAATTATTACTGCTACAATTCAGTACTAAACTTGATAGACAAAAGATATTTAATGTAAACCGGCATTCATGAAACCAATATTCACCGTATACTTTGCATTGTCAGAATTGTTTAGTATTTATCGATATTGCACACCTTCATATCGTGCTCCTCGCGCTCAATTCAAGGGAACTGTTTTCTAACGTAAACAATTTTTTATGAATGAACTAAAGCAGATATTTTATGGACTGTTCATACCAGCAAATGTTTCATAGACTAACAAACTGCTTTGGCACATTCCTCGTTTACTTTTTTGATACAATGTTTCAGATTTAGGCTATATACAGACGCCATACATGGGTCCTCAATAACACACAAGTTATACACATAAACTGTCTTCTTTAGCTGGTAATAATATTGGCAAAACATACTTACAATTTTATATCCTGAATTTCTTCAAAAATATACTTTCGTAGTTCTGTATATCTGAATTACATGAGCAATGTCATGGGTTCTTAAGGTTGATTACACATTTTGAAATTTTACTGTAATTTCGAGTATATTCCAAGTGCAATTACATTCTCCGTACTGCACTCAAAATGAAAGAAAAATTAAATTCAACAGCATCTTTTCGATAATTGCAATGAAAATGCTTTATAATTTTCCCACATTATGATCTGAATCATTCCATGACAAAACAAACATGCATGCTGATGTCAACACACTTCAATACGATTAAATTGGCAGACGCTGCTGGAATCCGATGCAAGTCACTTCATTTAGATAAATCCAGATCATACATTTGTAAATTGTGCTTCAAAAACAGACAGGTTATATTCCCTAGTGACAGTTTCGAGAATTAATCCCCCAAAACATTCCATTACTGAATGTGTATTCGCTGTACAAAAATGCTCACGTTTGGGAGAATTTGTTCTTTTAGGGCAATAAAATAAGTTGTTTGCACTTGGTATGAGCAACAACAAAAAAAACCGTAAAAAGGATTATATTTTATTTGCTAATTTGTATTGTTTTTAATTCTTGGACCTTCACAAAACATTATATTTATGAACCTGAGATGAAATTTTAAATATAACCTATAATTCCTAATGTGTCTTTGAGCAATGGATAAGATAAAATCCATAATTTTAATGACTTAATTACTCAGCACAGAGAGAGAGAGAGAGAGAGAGAGAGAGAGAGAGAGAGAGAGAGAGAGAGAGAGAGAGAGAGAGAGAGAGAGAGAGAGAGAGAGTTTCTTCACAGAATAATAATAAGCATAATGCTTTATTTATATAGGGTGACTCATTAGTCAAGGACTATTCTCCATTGAGGCCATCTTAAATAGAGTATAACAATGCACATATATACAGATAACAATAATTACTGTTTATTTTAACATATTTAGTATTAAAATACCATATTCCATTATATATTAGAAACACATACATGATCATGATAGCTTTTTTTAAAAATACTCTAATATTTTCAGCAGATTTTACATGTAGTGGAAGCTTGTTCCACAGAACTGGACCGGAGTATTGGGAACTCTTTAGAAACTATTTGACAATTTCTGGCTGCAGTTGTAAGATATCTGAATAGAAAGTAACAGCTACATTATTAGCATGCAAGACATTTTAATGTGAATTATAGGTCCCAAGTACTATTCCTCAGAGAAAGTAATCTGGTCCCCTGCTTAGTATGCTCCCTGCGATGCACTCCGCTATACTATACTATACTATGCTATGCTATGCTATGCTATGCTATGCTATGCTATACTATACTATACTATACTATACTATACTATACTATACTATACTATACTATACTATACTATACTATACTATACTATACTATACTATAGCGGAGTGCATCGCAGGGAGCATACTAAGCAGGGGACCAGACTACAGAGAAAGCACAAGACTGGATTTCAAAAGTGAAACAACACAAGTACCAGTTTGTTACTTTGTGAAAAATGGGATCATTATGAGAAAATGGCAACCACCTAATGTACCCGTTGGCGATGAGTGGTCAGTGAGCAATCAAATTATCACTCCTACGTCGTATAGACAGGAAATTCTTAGTGTAGCCCGTAAAACTTCTTAAGATATTCATTTTGGTGTCAGTAAGACTTGTCACAAGATTCTGAATCATTTGTATTTACCGAAAATTAAAAAAAAAAGATGTTTATAACTACCAAAGATTTTGTCACACTTGTAAAATGGCAGGAAATCGTAGTTAGAAGATATCCAAGGTACACCTGCAACCTATTCCTGCATTTGACCTTTTGACAAACTATTTAGCAGAAATATGGTAGACTGTCGGTTTCTTACCTAATACGAAGTCAAGCAACCAATAATTGTGCATGCTTCCTCAAGATTTCCATAGACTATTCCTTTGAAGAAGATTAAAGCAAAAACCTGTTTCAAAAGTTTAGGCAATGTTTTTTGTAACACTTGCTTGCCTCCACACATCTGTCCAGCAATTATAAGTTGGATTATCTCCAAGAACATATGCATGAATTAGCACCCGATACGTCCACAATGGGCGTATCGGGTGGAATTAGACATCCAACAGTTTAATTTTTCTGCCTATCACCCTGAATGTTATGGGGCTAGCACAAAACACTACGAAAACACACTTACCTATCCAGGAGTCATGTATACAATTATTATGAATCAAGTCTTAGAAAAGACTGATCAGAAACATCCTGCATTGTATCACTATCGAGTTAAATCAGGAGAGGTTTTTTTACCCATGTTGGTAATTATCACCAAGCGAAAGACCCCATGACTACCATAAAACAGCAAAAGATTATCCCAAAACATCCTTAAGTACCTAGGGTACGTATAGGCAATTAAATAAAATCAAACCAAATAAAATGACAGTGATTATGAACATTCTACTCTGTATAATTGTCAAATAAGATCAGTAGATTTTGTTTCTTGTTGATACTAGCTGAATACACAAAAACCCTTAGAGTGTCCCAAAAGCACGTTGATCCACCCAGGATAAATGTATGCAATTACAATAATTTATGAAATATGCAGTTTTGGTGCTCTCTCTCTCTCTCTCTCTCTCTCTCTCTCTCTCTCTCTCTCTCTCTCTCTCTCTCTCTCTCTCTCTCTCTCTCTCTCTCTCTCTCTCTCTCTCTTATTAAAGATAATTCATTAAACTACTTTATATTGCAAAGATCAGCACACTTAGTAAGCTGAATCAGGCGTCAATACATTCACATTTCAAATATTCGTTTAAAACATTTTTTGTCAAACTTTAATGTGAAAAAGAGATGTTATATAATTTAGAACTTAAGGGTGCTATATTTATATTTGTAAAATTCATGAACCAATTTATTATTTTTAATTGGTTTGGTCATGGTAATAATTGCAATAAATAAAAGTAAAACCTCATGTAACATTGTCTTTTGTCTCACCTTTAGAGTCAAAAATTTTAAAGAAAGTAAACCAGTTTTAGGGCTGTTTGTTTGTTTGTTTGTTTTTCTTCTTCTTTTAAAAATACATTCAAAGGTTTATTTTCTGTGCATCAATAATGCAAATTAAGTATGGGAAAACAATCGTACGATGAATCTAATACTTCTAATCGCAAGTTAGCATTTTGATCATTATACAAATATGATTTTCCACAATTTGATTATTTAGGCTTTTGCAACAAAATTTGTTCCAAAACAGAGATTGTGTTAAGAATAAGAAAATCTTTTTTTTTTTGATGTACTGTTGACATATATTATTTTCGCAGGATCTTATGTACAATAATATCACAGGAAAAGTTAGACGTCTGTGAGACGCGTCAAAATCGGTGACGTACACAACGATCCTTTCAACCAAATGTCGTTAAAAAGATTACAAGGGAATGTATCATCGTCATTTCTGATCCTTACTTTGCTAAACTAATTAACGTTTCCAACGTAATGAGAGATATCACTCAGAAGATTTTTTTAAGCTATGAAAGTAAATACTAAAGTGCGTCAAAACTGGTCTTGTAGAAGATGGACCACGCTACTGTAGTGCATGCGTTTTTGTTTTCGTCAAGTGCTATAAAACATTAGATCTTCGAGAAAGCACATCTTTTTAGAGAACGATTAAAACTGCGTTGCTAACATACGCCTTAAATAGAGGGACTGAAAAAGAGTTACAATGTTTATCAACACAAAATGAATGCCGTAAAGCTCCGTGAGGAGCATTAATTATTTTTGGTAAACGAAAACCTTTAGAAATTTAGAGCGCCGTTGTCATTAACCAGATGAGAAAGTATGATGTCTTCCAGGTAGGGTACATAACAGAATACTTAGGTTGCCATTTTGTTAACTTTTGGAAGGTGAGATAGCTCTAAGGAAAGTATTCACGTGACATATTACGTATTTTCAAAACCAAAGTGACCACACAAAGTTGGAAGGGCGGAAAGAGACACCTGAAAATTTGGGAAATGGGAAAGGTAGAAAGAACCCAGACTTACAGGAACAAGGAAGTCAAAAGAACAGTCGCAGTGAATTTGGACTGAACCAGAACCATCAGGTTATGAATCTGTACAAAGCAGTGATTTCGATCTTTAACTCGATTTGAGGATGAATTAATTATATCACTTAACAGATCAACTATATGTACAAACATATTTGTCTTTGAAATTCGTTGAATAATTTAATTCAAAGAAGAATTGTATCTTTCATAATTGTTTATGAAATTTTTAAATTAAATTTTTGATCTGTACATATACGAGAGCTCGTATCACTCTGTTCTGTAAATCTGCTCAGATCTTTACCTATTCAACCTATACGTTTTTTTTTTCACACTTTATATTGATAATGACTCGCTCCGGGCAAATTACACCTACATCGATCACCTTTAGATAACAATAACCAAAACCATACAACTCACACCAAAAAGGCTGGTCCTAACACCAATAATCTGCATACAATTTAAAGATCGATTCCTTAAATGTACATGCATCTTTGAACTGTTCAACGTACCTAGGAAATAATAAGTAATATCGTGCCTTAAGCAAATGTATGTTTCACATTTAAATCTCAGACGAAACATATCGATATTTCGCATGGTCCGAATCAGCCAGCAATATGGTCCAAAATCATCCCGTAATTTGGACCGGATAAGCCTGGACCAAATCAGCCATGGTCCGATTCAGCCTGTTTTGTTTTGTTCATGTTTGTTCTTCATCCGAATTAATGTTTTGATGTTAACTCCTTGTTGTATTAGTTCTGTGATTTTCAGCATTGGTATTTGAAGGTGTCTTCTGCTTAGTATAAATACCTTTGGTAGGTGTAAGTTGATGTGGATTCATTCAGTGACGTCATTTGTTCTCTTCCGATTTGGTTGGGATTTTCCTTATTATTCTGGTTTTTGTTGGGTGGCCTGGTGTTACAAGTGGTGTGCCTGGTCACTGACACCCTTATTGGACGAATTCGGTCAATTTCCATGTATTTTACCACTTGTAGCGTACTACAACATACTATAATGTAGTACGTTTTTGGTCTTATTAGTTTACATTCTTCTTCATGTACTTTGGTTAAAGCTGTAGCAATAGACCTAATGTCAAGGTTGATCACCTGGGAATTACCATTAGTGATGGTCTTTTGGTTATTTGGATATTTCAGCTCCACTGTTAGGATATGTGGATTTGCCATTAAAGTGTCACTATTATTCTTTCCTTTGGTAATGTCATCTTTTCCTTTGGAAGAGCCATTGAAGTTTGGCGGGCTATCTGGTTCTCTACTTGGTTTGCTACTTGTCGTAAGTTCAGCCTGTGTTGGTCTCTCTTTCATATTTGTCGACTTGGCCTTGGATTGACTATTTTTAGGCGTTTTCCCCTTGTCAACATATTTAACCGCTAATAATTCTATTGGTGATGCGGATTCTATCCGACGTGGTGGGCCTAATGAGGCCATGAGTTTGTTCCGTTTCTATGTCCTCTAGCTCTTGGTAGTTTTTGGATTCTTTTTATAGTCCAGGAATTTGGCTGCTATTTCACCTTTCCCTTTAATTGGGTGAGACTTTTCCTCTCCCTAGGCCGGTGATCTTATTATAAGGCTCTCTGTTGCCGGGGGCACATTAATCGTTGTAGTTGCTTCTAGAGTCATGAGTGTTGAGATTTTGTTTGAGATGACCATGTCGGCATAGGTTCTGACTGGTGATGATAGTTTTACATTTTTCCAGTGTCATAATTTACTCTTCTGTTTTCACTGAAGACTGGTGGAGGTCTACCGATTTACATTCATGAATTTCAATGGCTATCTTGATTGGATGTTGCTTAGCTGAGCTGCCAGAAAGTAATTCCAATACACTTGATTGTTCTATATTAATTGGTTAGTTATTTATATAAATTTCCAAATTGTTGTAGACATTGGGATGATATTGTCTAAGTCCTCGTTCTTTTGAAATTTCCCGGTGCCACGAACGGTTAAATATGAGTCGTCTGAGGGAGGCTACAATCGTCAAGACTGGTTTCAAAATCAAGCAGATAGTTCGGCTGGATTGAAATTGTCCCATAATATAGTGCAAAAGTCATTGGGTGAGGCTCAGATGGTGGTGGGATGCTTTTCCCCCTGGTAACATCACCATATTTATTAATGGGGGCTATTACTGGGGCGTTGGTAGGGGTAACTGAAGGGGAAGGGTTTGGTTTTTTTTGATGTTCAAAACCTTATTGGTTTTCCTATCAGTGTCTAATTGAACTCGTAATAATCTTATTCCTAGTTTGTGACATTTCCAATAAGTGCTAGTTTTAAAGTTTTGTTTTAGTTCAATGAGAGGTGTCAGAAATATCAATCAATATCCTATTTCGCATGATTCAATATTTTAAGCTCACAGTGGTTTTGCAGTCTAGTTAACTTGCAAGGATTCCGCCCAGGTATATGTCAGTGCGAGTCCTGACACCTGTTGTGAGTTTCAGTTCACTATGTATATTGTTTACCTGTTAATTACTTCTACAAATATCATGCTTTAAGCAGAATTAATTCAGAATTTACACAAGTTAATTTAGTTATTTAATTGTTAGCTCAGTGATAAATAAGACTGATAAGATAACAAATAGAGCTAGTGGAGTAAAAAAAAAAGCAGTAATGGATTTTCAGCAGCACAGAATACAATATCCGAAGATTTAATAAATAATTTTCCCTACCTTACACAATAATTGTTTTGTTTCCCTTTTCAAATATTTTCCTAGTTAATGCGGTATCAGTTCTATGGACTACCTGCTTAGCCAGCTGCCAGACCTTTGCGCTGGTTGATACCGGATGGCGGGCTGCTGGTCCTCGTCTGCTTCTCTAATTGCTAGGCGGGCTGCGATATCTGAAGACTCAGTGGTTAGTAATGTCCTGTGTGCTCTGACTACAACTATCTTGGTATGTAGATATATTAATTTCGTACGAGTGACGTACCCTACGACTGTCTTACTCGATGTCTTGAGTGTGAATGGAATGAATGAAAGAATCTGAATGAATGATAGCGAGAATACGTTACGTTAGATGGATTTAGGTCGCATTCGCCCACTAGGGCATGCGCAACCAGTTAATGCCAGGAATAGTGCCGCGTCCCCTACCGCTTTAATGCACACATAGTGTGCACGTTGATTGGTCCGTTTTTTGGGTCCTATTGTCCCACTGGACATGTGGTGAGTGGGAATAGACCCACATGCACTCACTCATACGACAAGCACAAAATGTATGGCTGTGGAAGAGAGGGTCGGTCTTTATATGAGGGAGGAGCTATACATCCGGAACCGTTTTGGCTCCCTTCTCTTCCGAAAGGTAAATGATGTCTTCTTGACGTATTTATGAATTTTTAAAATATTATTTGAGCTGTTTGTAGAGGAAGTGTTGATACAGTGGATTAACCTAAGATATTTTATTGGGGAGTTATTTATTATTATATTATTATGACTGAAAAACTGTTAAAGCTACGTTAAAAATCTAAATCACACACACACACACAAACACATACACACACGCACACACACACATTCACACACATTTGTTAAGTTAATATTTGGGGAGACTTATTGTAAAACAAATGATTTCCGCCATGTGCGGGGGTAGGGACCTGATGGCTCGGTTTAGCCACCTTATACATCTAATTTTGGGTCATATATCCTAAATAAATAATTAAGGTGCTACATTGTACGGCTGGTCATGGTAGCTTTGGGCTTTTAGCCACCTTATAAAGTTAATTAGGGTCTTACGATATATCTAATGAGTTAAGAAATCGAATCGTTGCCACATTGTGCGCGGCTGGTACTGATGGCTTTGGATTTAGCCACCTTATGAAACTAAGTTGGAGTCTTACGCTATGTCAGGTAATCGAGTCGTTGCCACATTGTGTAGCGTCTCCTGATGGCTGGGATTTTAGCTACCTTATATAATCTAAATTGAATGAGCCGGTTTTTATTAGCTTATGCTTTAAATGATCCGCTATGCCAAAAGCTATAGAAGGAATAGAAAGGTTGCTGTTAGTATGGATGTATCTGTGTAAGAAGAAATAGGAGTGATTTGCCTACCTACCACTTTGGGTTTCCAGTAATCATACTGCATTGCCTATCGGATCACACTTTAAATGCCGCTTGCAGTGTTGTAGTGGGTGGTAGGTGCAAGTACTACCCCTACGTTGGTAATCAACCGCATGCCACCTCAGCACCCATCTCCCCCTTTGGCAAGTCTTCATAGAAGGTGTCTAAAAATTCATAGCAGCCTGTATGGTAGCGGATCCAATCATATGATTCGATTTGGGTAAGTGGTCTGTTTCAAGTTTGTATTGTTATTGAAATATTAGTGGTGGGTGGGAAGAGTAGTAAGAAGGAATAAATATTAGTGTTTTTATATTTTGAGGGATGCCTGTAATTCTATTGCCTTGCTCGGAGGATCACTTTTAGGTACTGCCTACAGTGTCACAGAGAGACCGTTTGACAGCAGTACCCAACCATTGATGTAAGGTTGAAATATAGTTAAGGTAATGTTTTGGGAGATGTTGAAATGATATTAAATTTTCCCTGCTTTATCTATCTCTCTAAGAAAGATTAGGATCGAATCGTTAGTTAGATTTGGTTTGAGTTACTCTGATGGATAGGGGTAGGGCAAACTAAGGACATTGATTAGTTTTTCCTTTTGTATCTGGGGCAGATGTTGGGTACGTGTTGCAGATCCTCAGTGTGGTAGCAATAAAGGCAGTTTGGTACCTCTTTCTATACTGATTTTGGTTTTTTCCCCATACTGCCTGCTAGAAAAGTTTTACCAGTCTTAATCTTGTTTATGACTCGTTGGTTTAGTTTATTGATTGTTGTTGGGGGTCTGGTTTTTCGGCACGTCTTTTGGAGCAGGAATCTCATTCAGTTGTTATTTTGATGTGATTGTATTGGATATCATGATGAGATGCTTTAGTCAATATGGGTGTCCATTGGGTCATTAAGTTAGGCTTTTACCGCCAAGTCGGCTTTGTCATTGACTGATATGTTGATATGGGATGGAAAACACATGAATTCCACAATTTGATCTTGTTTCATCATATATTTTAGAAGCAGTTTTGTTTCTTTTAGGATTTCCCACCACGGTGAGTTTCCGGTTTCCTGGGATTTTACAACTCTTAGCAAATCGCTAATTATTAGAGTTTTGTGAACTTTTGATGTTTGCCAATTTGATTGCTTCAAATATGGCCCAAAACTCTGCTGTGTATATGGAACAATTATTTGGGTGTTTGGTTCTTAGTTCTTTATCTATTTCTGTGATAGTAATGGCTTCAGCAGTTCTGTCTGTTTTTTATAATTTCGATCCATCTGTGTAAATTTTGACAAATTCTTTACGTGAGTTGTCAATTATTGTTAGGATTTTGGATCTTATCTCTAGCGGTTGGTTCTGTGTGGAGCCAAAGGTTTTTGCTAAGAAGTTTATAATTGGTTTTTTGCATGTCCAATGGATAGGGTCTGGGTATTTGGTGGTATCCGGTCGAAGGCTATTAATATTTAGTTCTTTACTTTATGTGTGTAACTTTTTTCCTAAGGGTGGGCTAGGCACGAACTTTTTATTAAACGTGATATTGCATCTGTTGATGATGTCCTTTGTAGGGCATGTTGAATCAAGTACTGAGATTCTTGCGGTATATCACAAAATCAGTTCTTTTCTTCTCAGTATGAGTGATATTTTACCTGTGAGGATCTGCAATTCTTCTTTAGAAATGTTGTTTAGGGAATATGTACACATACTCAATGCCTTGGAGTGGATCATGTCTGTCTTCTTAAGGTGAATTGGTTTGATTGAGGCGTAAATATGACACCCATAGTCCAGTTTTGACCTAATTAGGGTCCTGTAAAGCGTTGAGAGTGTGACTTAATCGGATCCCCATTTTAGCCTTTTATATTTTACGGTCGCCATAACATTTACGCACCAGTTCAGCAATGTAATATTTTCATGTGAGGTGCTGATCAATGTATATACCCAAGATTTTGACTACTTTCTCAATTATAATGGGTTCGTCTTGAATGTAGAGGGGGAGTGGGTCAATCATGTACTTGGAATTAGGCGGAAATAAAATTTCATTCATGTTTCCTTTTGATAGCTTAAGTCTCCATTTGTCAACCCATTTACCTATTTTTGTTAGATTGGTTTGTAAACCAACTATAAGTTGCTGGCTGGCTGGGTTACCCGCCCTCCATATGCCAATGTTGTCTGCAAATTGTGTCAGGTCAATTTTGCTAAGGTTGACGGCTTGTTCTAGGTCGTTGATCATAATATTGAAAAGAGTTGGGTTTAACACACTGCCCGGAGGAATGTAATTCTCCAATTCGTGGTTTCTGAATATTGATCACCTATTCTGGTTCTAATCAGTCTTTCTTTTAGAAAATTTTCAATCCATTTGTGCATTCGGTCATTAATTTGGTATCCAGATCTGTGAAGAGATGAGAATATTTATGTTCCGCAGCTTTTCAGTGTGCTTGGAATTGAGCTGAATGATTCTTATTGCTGCTCATTTCTGAAAAATGCTTTGCTAGTTGATTAGATTGTTTGAGTAGCCATGAAAAGGGCTGTTGTTTGTGGGTATAACAATCTGTTATCGTCTGAGATTGTGCCCTCGTTTGGCTGCAGGATTTCCAACAGATTAGGGTCTGCTTCTTACGTTGGAGAAGGAGTACTCTTTCGTGTCCACACAGCAGTCCACAAAACCTCTGTCTGGCTTTTGCTGCTTTTTGCTGTTCTCTCTCCTGTTTCTGAACTCGTTCCACTATTCTTACTTCTTTTTGATTTCATCCTTAAACACCTCTACTATCAGGTCTTGGGACACTTTTAACATTCTGACATTTTCAATCTCGTCAGGCTTGGGTATACCGTTTTGCCAGACACGATGTAATTTCACGAGGGATTCGTTCAGCTTTGCTAGGCTTGAAGACATCTTCACAGACCGTCACGATTTATATGGCGCAGGAGCGACGCGATAGAAAACGGTTTTTGGGTAGGAACGCTTTAACTAATTCCATGATGAGGGATAGATAGAAGTCAATGAGCATAGATAGTGATAAACAAAAATGAAATTAGGACACCAAGACTCATATTTAATAACATTTTTATCCAAGCAACAATTAACCAACACATAATATAACACCAACACATTTTTTTTCAGATAACACAATTTTAACAAGGCTGACAACATTGTGAAGTCAATTTAGACTTCTAGTGATGGATGTCATTTGGCCATTGATGTACACTACGTTTCCTAGCTAAAGACAAGAGAAATCCATAATGATAAAAAACCATCGATCTACTTTTTCATCGTATCTAGAAGAGCCACGAACAAAATAGGCCACAAAATATTCCAAGGGTTATCCAAGACTGCGTTGATGAATAAAATACACACAATATTGTCCACACACCATGGAATCTGTGCTTTATAATTTTACATTATTGAATCGTGTTCTCTGGTCATTTCTTCTCAAATTCGATAATGTCGTCTTCCACAGGCGGTAATCCATACGAAACAAAATACTTCAAACAGGCATCGTGGGGAAAGTAGACAGCTATTCAGAGGGTTCTTGGGAGATGACTGTTGTCCGTGTTCATGACATAAGCTTGATGGTCTTTAGGTTTGCGATGAGGAAGTTCATCTTTAGCGCATACAACAGGATTCCAAGAAGTGCTGTACGAACTGTTTTACAACAAATAATAAAGTTCTCAGGTATCCATTGGTTTTTTTTATTTCACAAGTAATGATAAATCATCAGTGTAATCCTGACACTTTTGCCTGAAATTCTCTGTTAAGTAATCGTTTATTCGGTCGTCTCCGTAAGCTGGACCAAGTTAGATTATATGCGATGGATATTTATAGCAGTCAATGGAGGGGAGGAAGAATCACTTAAGGGGGCAGGGGCCAGTATTTATGTACAAATTTAATGCCGCAATCAGTGACCTAACACAAAAAATCATAAAAAATCAAATACACAAGTGAGGTCAAGAATGTCCCTATTTTGAGATACCTATATTAAAACAAAGCATAAAAATGTTATCCACTTGACCAGAGAAGTCAGTGGCAGTTCATAGCAGAAGAAGTTTATGCACCCCAACCCCAAATTTATACCTGCAATTTTCATGTCCGAAGGTCATTTTTGACACCATGTGGTACTCACAGTGCAAACACAAGCCCTTTTCCTAGATTACAATTCTGCCAAACAGTGTGTACTAAACAGGCTGATGCAGTTGAAAATAGTTGTCATCCAAGCCGTTTTTGAGATATGCTCCTTGTCTCAAACCCACATGTTTACTGTTACGAGAGGCTAGCTCTTCTTCGTAGACAACTATTGGTATTTCACTATCAACATATTGCAGAGTAACTATGGAAGGTGTACATGCCTGACATCAATTTCAAGAACAACACAAGCCCGAAATACCTAGCTCACAAATATATCCATATATTTAATTAGTAGACAATAATTGCTGAAAAAGTCACACCATAGCCTTAAGTTAAGAAATTTGCCAGGGGCCAAAATACTAAACTGTACCCTGCCTCCTTAAGAATTTGGGTCAAAATGGTTTATGTCACAAGTTGTGTATATATCACATATTTAGACATTATCTAGTACAATGGTATAGAGGAAAACCTTTTGTGTGCAAATTTAAAAATGGTATTACGCTTTTAGGAAAGTGACTACTTTGCGGCAAAAAGCATTGCATTATTTACATTGTGAGTTATGACTGACTGCATTTCTTGAAAGATTTCAAATTGTTTACAAACTTCAATGATTTTCTCTTTGTTTACCACCACAGCATTAGGACAGAATTAAAATTCCTTTACAATCTTTCATGAATGTCAAGAAGAGGTTTGGAAGTTATAAATTTTAGGAGTAAATGACAGAAATGCAATGTTACTTGTCAGTGACAGAAGTGAAAATTTTTGTATAAACCCTTCTAGCAAACATAAGGAAATCACACATTTAAGTTAATCATGTGCTTTGGAAGTACTTTTAGACTGATATAAAACAAGCAGTTCCTAACCTTTCATTATTTTTCTGGAGATCCTAATAGGAGCATGAATGTTGTTTGAGTGTGTGTTGGGGGAGGGGGTAATCACAACAACAGTCTAGCTAATCTGGAAAGATCAAAGTTTAATCAATCAACATTAGACCATGCTAGAATATTAACATACAGATGTGTGGACCCAGTTAAACTTACAAAGGGACATATCAAATAACTTCATTGATACATAGCCACTGAAATTGACCATACATATACAATTACTCGATACAAGTTAACCGAAATCTCTTCTCAGACACCAATTCACTTACAACTGACTTTAATGATTTCTGAAGTTTACAAAATCATAGTAAATAATAAAAGAAGGTATAGAACAAATATTTACAGTGGAAAATTCAGTTCAAGGTAAAATGTATTTCACTTGCTTGGCTTTTAATAAGCACATACCATAAAACAACTCCTGAGGAAGTTAAATCTATCCGTCAAAGTCTCTCTCTTGTGCACACAGAACAGAATGAGTATCTGGATGAGATTCAAGCTATTGTTTCTTTCAGCATGACTAACCGATTAATCCTAATCTTCTACCATGCAAACTGAGACCTGCAAAAAGAAAAGTATCAAGTGATATTGATGTACTTTAAACATTCAATGAAAACTATAAGAATTTCAGAGGAGCAACTGTATGTGTAATGTCCAAGGCATGAAACTGCCACTTAATTTTAAGCTTTTCCCCTTTGTTAACTGAACCTAGAAATTTCAAGATGGATATATAACACTGAAACATTTTCTATTATCACCCAAGTGTGAGATATGAACCTCATGTCAACTTCACAATGGGCTCATGAAGGTTGAAACTATGTCGGAGTACTAAAACTTTCATTCTTCTCACCAAAATATAGCAAGCGATATGCCATATGCATCATTATTCCTAACACCATTCCACTGGTGACATTCAACATTCACAAGAGTATGCTTATGCACGATTCCTCCAAAGTCTAGCTGCTCCTGTGGAGTTAAATTACTTTAAAGAATGCATGTTGACATGCTAAGCAATTGTTTCTTTGTGTCTGTATTGAAATGTGAATAATATTCATACAAACAGATGTGCAAACCTTGACAACTACATAAAAAGCAAGACAATACATTGTGGTCACCATTTTCGTTCCATATTTAGTAAGTTAAGTCCAAGATATGCTACTTTATCATGATGTAAACAGTTCTCACATTGAGGTATAAAACACAGTTACCTCCCTCGCCAAAGAGCATTACATATAACACTACATGAAATATGGAAAAAGGAAGGAAATATAATGAAGCTAATGCACAAAAATTATTTAAATATACACAAAGAAACAAAAAAAAGTATAATAGTCATGGCTGACTACACCATAAAAAAATTATCATTTTTGCTTAAGGGGGCAGGGGCCAGTATTTATGTACAAATTTAATGCCGCAATCAGTGACCTAGTACAAAAAAAAATCATAAAAAATCAAATACACAAGTGAGGTCAAGAATGTCTATATTTTGAGATACCTATATTAAAACAAAGCATAAAAATATTATCCACTTGACCAGAGAAGTCAGTGGCAGTTCATAGCAGAAGAAGTTTATGCACCCCAACCCCAAATTTATACCTGCAATTTTCATGTCCGAAGGTCATTTTTGACACCATGTGGTACTCACAGTGCAAACACAAGCCCTTTTCCTAGATTACAATTCTGCCAAACAGTGTGTACTAAACAGGCTGATGCAGTTGAAAATAGTTGTCATCCAAGCCGTTTTTGAGATATGCTCCTTGTCTCAAACCCACATGTTTACTGTTACGAGAGGCTAGCTCTTCTTCGTAGACAACTATTGGTATTTCACTATCAACATATTGCAGAGTAACTATGGAAGGTGTACATGCCTGACATCAATTTCAAGAACAACACAAGCACGAAACACCTAGCTCACAAATATATCCATATATTTAATTAGTAGACAATAATTGCTGAAAAAGTCACACCATAACCTTAAGTTAAGAAATTTGCCAGGGGCCAAATTACGAAACTGTACCCTGCCTCCTAAGCCTTTATACCACTGATGCAATGCAACACTGCCTATTCTGAGATGAGACTCCAAGCGTCATCCAGATACTCGTACAACGTTTCTTCTTGACTCATCATTAGGCATTTATCGTGTTGAATTTGACTGGGATGATTGTTTTGACATCCATAGCAATTTCTTCTAATGGTTTCGGCCAGGCGTTTGGCAAAATAGGTGACTAAATGTTCTTGTTCTGGACATCTGGACATAACCATTACCTCTTCGTTTCTGTCTTTGGGTTCTGTTTCCACGATATCCACCTATTCCATTTCCAAAGATTCTATACCAATCAAAGAGAGATAAGAGCCTTCCATAGTTTTTAATAGTCTAGAATGATTTTTCTCAAACTGTTTGTTTCTATCGTATTGTCGAATTCGGCATACATGATGACGTTCACCATCTCGGGTAGAGCTGAAGCAAACAGAAGTTCCATACGAGACTGACCTGATTTTATAGGGCGGAAATGTCCCTTGTCGCTGTCTTAGCCAGAAAAAGTATCAAAAGCCCATCAAGCTTACCCTCCTGCATAATTGGAGCACGAAATGCTGTAACTGATGTTGGTCTCTATCTGCCCGGTAGCTTGGTATAATGACACGTACGACCTCAAGTAATTCTTTTAGTCAAAATCAGGATTTACCATCTTGACAGACTTCAGTTTTGAACACGTTGTAATGCTCAAACTCGAAAGGATTTTGATCGGGGGCTCAGTTGCGTGCTGCACTGCTAACGATGCCAATGATTAAATATTTGGGTAACAATTCTTTGAACATATGATCCTTGATCTTGGATTGGAGCTCAGCGGAAATGGTTTTCATTTCCACTCTTAGCATAGGATAGGTCATGCTGCTGAAAGTGTGACTGATGTCGTTTCCTATTTTAGCTAACGCTTCCGCGTCGCAAGTAGTCTTGCTTCTTCGATGACTGTTTTGTAACTGACAGCATCGACCATCAAACTGAAATCAGTACTGCTGTGATTTAGTCTTAGGCGGACATTCACTCTATTCAGCAAATACTTCTCTAGTAACCACACGTCCAAATGCAAACGATCCATCAGTTACAAACTTTGCCGGGGGCCCCTAGTGGCCGAGTGGTCTAAAGCGCTCTCCGTTACAGATCACTGCCATCTCACCTCTGTCTGCGTTGGTTCGAGTCTAAGATGCGGCTAATGTGGATATATGAGAGAGCTTGCCAGTAGCTTCTCGTGGGTCGGTGGTTCTTTCCGCAGATTTCCCGGTTTCTTCCTCCACCATTAATACTGGCCGCCATGTATAGCCTATCGTGTGCTGAAAAATGGCGTTAAGCCCCACAACAACAACAACATAAACTTTGCCCATCCTTAATTTTGTTTTGTCGGTCGTTGACTCCAACACCTTTGGTTCTTTATATGTAATGAAATTGATGTCTTTGAATTTGCCTACCATATCAGGTTTCCATACCACGCAAGCATCCAGATGATTGTTCTTTGGTTCTTTTATGTACGTCAAGAGATTGTCGAGGTAAGGGTAAATATCCATGCTGCGACTGGCCAGTTTGTTAAACAAGTTCAAATCTACTTCACTGAACAGGGCATGAATGAAATTGTTGACGGGAGCTACTTCCTCGTTGCCATCTATATAATCTCCAGTCAAATCGAGAACTTTGACTTTCAGGTACAAATAACTGCTATTCAAATCAATGTAATCTTCGGACTGTCCTTTGATTTCAAATTAGATGGGGCTGAGGTCGTCATAGAGGATATGATATAAAATTCTAACTATTGGGATTTTTGCACAGTCGTCATGGTGGGTGGCATGGTAAGCAGATCCAGTTCCAACTTAGGACATTCCCAAGACTCTCGGTGCATCATATTTTCACATTAATAATAAAAATATTTAATTCTCGGACGGTTCTTTTTTTATTGGTCTTTCTACTGTCGATGATTTGGTAGAAAATCACTTGTGTTGAAATTTTAGGCGTAGTGAGTTGATCAAGTTGGACAGTTTGCATCGGGAAGGTCTTTTTTCTTGTATCATGTTTATACATTGTATCAACGTCAATTTATGCCTATTTTGCTTTTTTGTGAACAGTAACATGATCCAAACGATCAGCAAAGTATGTCAAAAAAAGCAGGCTATCTGGAGTGCGTCAAGTTTGCGAAAATCTCTAAAGATAATATTTCCTCGATATCCTGTTGGTGAACAGGCAACGTGTCAGGGTCGATGTGCAAATTAAGCCAAGTCTTTAGAGTAA
Organism: Potamilus streckersoni; assembly: GCA_016746295.1. Classification (NCBI taxonomy): domain Eukaryota; kingdom Metazoa; phylum Mollusca; class Bivalvia; order Unionida; family Unionidae; genus Potamilus; species Potamilus streckersoni. The sequence goes on from JAEAOA010001959.1 coordinate 1,084,163, forward strand.
CGTATCATCATTAAAAGTTAGAACAAAAATTGGGGTTTCTAATAAACAATACTTTAGTACCAGTACTTCAATATATAGTTGGAAAAGCCTAGAAGCATATTAACAGAACAGGCCAACAACAGAAAAAAAATGTAGCGTTTTATAAGAAAAAGAATATTTTGATTAAGAAGCAAACATTGAATATATTATATAAATCAAATATATCGTCGTCAGCATCATAACGTACAGAATGACAAGGGAGAGCACTGTCACAAACTACAAGGATGCAATTAGGAGTACAGTCCTAACGATGATAGTACTTCTAGAAAATGACATCATTCTGGCATATACACCACACTGAGTACAATACACGTGACAGGATATTGAAATAATTCATTTAATTATATAGCTCCGTTAATATTTATGAATAATTCTGTGCGCTACATATCACAAAATAAAAGAAAATGGCCGTGATTGCAACAAGTTTGTGTATCGTTATTGTTCTGGACAGTACCTGCATCATACAAGAACACTATAATTTAGCCAGGCTCACTTCGCAACCTTGAAAAGGGAAGAAAGAACGCTAAATAAAGTAGAAAATAATCAATATTCATAACCCGAAAACTGCGAAACAATTAGGCGAAGCTTCGTTGTAAGGCTCGCCAATTTCCGTTTTGCATGTCTGTACCCTGGTACACTGCGATTAATGCGCCGTGCAGCACCAACACGGTCTAAAGAAATTGATTTAGAGAATAATGAACATTACTAATTTTAAAATGCACTAATTTGGTTTACCGAAGATTCAGCAGTTGTGACCATTGTTGTGGTAATCAATCCAATCTTTGATGATTTTTAGGTGGAAAACCTAAATTTGTAATAATCATTTCGACCATATGGTATCAAGCAGGTATATTCATGGATTCCGTGCCAATATCTACTACTTTGTTTGGATTTTATCAAACTGTCTGTAGCAGGAGAATTTTGCAGTTTTCAAGCCTTCATAAGAATGGATATTATTCTCTTTTTTTTCGTCTAGGTTGGTTTAAAATCTTCTAAGATAACTTTTTGCCAGTATTTGAGATGCCTAAATATTTTATTAGGTTGAGATTTCTAAAAAAGTTTCTTCATATATACATATATATATATATATATATATATATATATATATATATATATATATATATATATATATATATATATATATATATATATATATATATATAAAACATACTGATTGCATGTTATTTTTTTCCTTGCTATTTATGATATTGCCTTTTTAGGGATTGGAATTATGTGCTCCATTTCCGTGCCACTGAAATATATGCTCAGAACAATCTCTCTTCAGCATTAAATATCAGCTAACTTTTCGGTCAAAGGTGAAATCCAAGATTATCCGAAAGCAGAAGCCAACTTCCAGAATGTACTTACCGGCATAGATCTGAGCGAGGTCTGTTAAGATGTTATGAAAATTTATCAAGTTTGGGTTACAGATGGTGTAAGTTTAACATTAGCAGACGAAAATGGGACAAGCTATCAGTGTTGGAGATAACGAGGGGTGAGGAGTCGTGTCTTCCCTTGTGTTACATTTTTGGAAATCCCCTAACCCCCTCAATCGATTGACCGATTCGTGCGTGCGTGTGTGTGTGTGTGTGTGTGTGTGTGTGTGTGTGAGAGAGAGAGAGAGAGAGAGAGAGAGAGAGAGAGAGAGAGAGAGAGAGAGAGAGAGAGAGAGAGAGAGAGAGAGACGTATAAACAAATCATGCAAGTGCGAGTGACTTTGTCTATTTCAGACTGAAATTATGATACGTAGTTTGTGTAAAATAACGTTTATTTTTCCTATCAAGTATTTTGAGTCAGTTATCTTCCATCTAATGCAACTTGCTGTGCACTTTAAACCTGATTAAAACAGCATAGATATTTCACTCCGTTGGTTAGTATGTAATTGCCATCTTATCATTGTTCAAAACAGCAAAGCTATTTCACTCTGTTGGTAAGTATGTAATACACTTTAATCGTTGTTCAAAGCAGCATAAATATTTCACTCCGTTGGTAAGTATGCAATACATTTTAATCGTTGTTCAAAGAGGCAAAGATATTTCACGCCGCTGTTAAGAACGTAATGCATTTTAAGCATTGTTTAAAACAGCAAGAATATTTCACTCAGTTGTTAAGTACGTAATGCATTTTAAGCGTTGTTCAAAACTGCAAAGATTTTTCACCCTGTTGCTATGTGCGTAATATATTTTAATTGTTGCTTAAAAAAAAATTATGTTGCTAAGAGCGTAATAAAAAAGAATTCTTTTATTTGTCACGGGTGTTGTACTAATCATCAACTCTTTCTCAAGTCCTAACTACAGTTCTGTCAGACTTGCAGACCATGATATCTCAGTAAATTTTTTGAGGTCTGATTTCTTCTTCAGTCATCAATATGCAAATAAAAGAAATGAAAGCAAATTGTCCTTAAGTTAATTTGTTAAGCATTGATGATTCCCAGATCGTTTGGAATATGCACACATTCATGATCAAAATATTAGTTGTTTTATTCCATAATCAGAGGTGAAACTTATTATAAAACAAACTTGCACGTTATGCCTTTTTACTGGTTCAAAAAGTCCCCAGGAAACTAAACGTGTGTCAACAAAACATGCGATCTAAAACGTACAACTCCCAAAATTTAAAAAACTTAGACAAATGTAACATTTTGCTGTACATCATAACATTTTTTAGTGAATTCGCCATCATTCAAGAGTAGCAACAGCGTCATTTTCAAGATGGCTTCTATGATAGTCATGCTGGATGTCAGACGCTAACATTTTAATTTAGGACAAACTAGACATATGAAATCTTTTTGAGAAATATTCTTGTCTGCTTGAAGCTCCATCCAGGATGAGTAGCGATATCGTTTTCAACATGGCTGCCATGGCGGTTAAGTAGATGTCCAAGGATGTGTCCAACGAGTGCCATTTTTATTTAGGACGAACTACATGTCATAAGTTATTTACTGAGAATGCCATTTCCAAACGAGTACGAGGCTGGCAACCCTTGGAGTTCCAAGCTCTGCCAACGGATATACACGAATGTAATTAGGTCATTTACATATGCATACAAATATGCATTCAAAACTTAACTTTGCAATAATTATACAGCTAAAGCACTAATTCAAGACATCTGACCTTAAACGCAATGTCAAAGGGCTTACTATTGCTTTATTTCATTTAAATGTAAAGAAATGCAAAGATTAATCAAAATTAACTTGACTTTAACTTGAGGACACTGTGTTTACAAGTTCAGTACAGTACACAGTTGCAAGCTGAGGTCATTTGAATTGACCCCATTATCAGTTAAGCGTACATATGTCAGTGGTCGGATCTTTACCATTTTCATTTGGAAACAATTATATATTGAAACGAGTGTTTAAGTGAAAACACCATGCTAATGCCACCATTCATTCAACAGGAGTAGTGATAAAAAATATCGACAGTAACTGTGGTGAAAAAATATCGAGACAGTAAATGTGGTGCCATGTTGGATCTCAGATGGGTAACATTTTCTTCCGACCCATTTACTGTGTATGTGGCTATAGAGTTATTTGTTTTTAATTGGCGTTGTGAATTACCTTTGTCCATAACTGAGGGTAGGAGAATGAGCCTACATATTTTTGGGGTAAACATCACATTTCTAATTCTTGTCTAACATCTTAGATTATATATTACGATCGTTATTAGCTAAAGGTAAACATGTTTATGTGGTCTTTTAACCTCAAAGTTTCTAGAAGAGGTCTTGTTTATGAATTTGAAAGGAAAATGACCCTCATCCTGGTTCTGTAATTGTGTCTTATTATTTTATATAAGGGGGCAGTAAACATAGATTTTTTTTAATTCATATCTTATCTTCAGTTTTTGGAGGAATTGGTATTAGTTGTGTTCAGTTTTATTTAAGAGGATTCATTTATTTTCATTATTTCTTAGAATTACAATGTGCTCATCAGTACTTTTCGGACAAAATCATTTATTTGGGATGACTGTGAATTCAGTCAAGGACATTTTGGATTATTCATTGTGGTTCATCGAGACTGCAAGGACATCAACACTATTCCAGGTTATTGGTATATCACAACTTTCAGAATTGAAAACCATTTGGAATACCACTGGAATTCAATAGGATTATTTTTTATTTCAGGATAGAACTCTGATAAATTTTAAGGATTTAATTCATAATAATGTAAATTCTTTTTAAATTTTCACTTTGTATTCCAGGTAAAGACATTTTCTTTTTAATTTTACAAAACATGTGGGTGTGCTTTTCTCTTACTTTGTTTAAAAAAAAAAACAGTCGTAACAATCGAATTGTAGTAAAATCCCATGCTAAATATGACATCCAAACATTTGGAGTAGCGATAACAAGATTTTCAAGATATCCACGATGGTGATCTTTTTGGATATCTGAGGGGTACCTTTTCACGTAGGAATAACTATACATGACAAGTTTTCCAGCGATTTGTTTGCTTGTTAGGTTTGGACTGATTCCATTTTTGACCGCATGATACATTACGTCTGGTGGAAGAAAAACCTGGTAAAACCCCGGTAATTACCACTCATCCATTGGGAAGTTACTAGGAATTTTTAACATAGCCAGAGTCTCGAACTCGCGCTGACTGAGGTGAGATTACTTTAATCGGTTATTCTTTCTTTTCCTGTCAGCCATTCATCTTTCTTTCATTATTTTCCATTGTGTTTCTTAAAAATCGGATCGTCAATTGCTACTAGTCACCACAAGGTTAGGGTGCATATTGTGATACGTAATTTTGTCTTGTTTACGGCATTTTAAATCAGAAAACATGAGATCCAGTCCCAAAGGTCTTCAATAATACAGGCAATAAATCGTTGACAGTAAACATCTATCATCAAAGCATGTGTTGGAATTTACAGTAATAAATTATAATTACTTTTTTAGGTTGATAATTACATTAGATACTGATCATAAATTATTTCCTTTACTTGTCTGTGTTAAGGACTTGTAGATGTGGCTCAAAGAAATCGATGTTGTGTACTCTCATACGAAGTTGTTGTTAAGTATTTGACGCCATTTTTCATCATACATGACAGCCAGTATATCTAGTAGAGGAAGAACCAGGGAAAACCCCAGGAAAATCACCGATTTAGAGAAAGATACTCTCAAGCTTTTTCACATACTCATATTGACCGAACCAGAGACTCGAACCCACATGGACAGCGGTGAGATGTCAGTGATCTATAAAGTCGAGCGCCATAGACCGCTTTGCCGTTGCAGTCATCGTTGCCCGATAAGGTCAAGTGTTGGAGACGGTTTCCAAAAAAGCAAAAAGGCCCTAGTTTTGGTTTCCATCGAAAGGACACGAATGCAAAAAATCTTTGTCTTTTTATACAATACCCAACAAGAGAAACTCAACGAGCAATGATAACAACAAAAAATCTTTTACTACCAACAGACAAGCAGATTATTTAAATATTAATATCTAAAGCAACAGCGCTGCAGTGACAATTTTATATAATCTAATAAAAAAATTCTATTAAAAATTATCTCGATTCAAAAGAAACTTTTGACATCGACAAAACTAACAGAATTTGAATATATTGAGTATCTCGACGAAAATTCTAACGAACCAAATAAAACTGGTGTCAGAACATTTAATACCAAAGGTGAAGATGTATTCATACTACTACACAAGGCAGTATTGGACGTTCGTGGACAGATCATAACAGCAGCTGTTCCACCTGTCGCAATTGCGGCTAACGCAGAAGTAGCACTTGTGCATAACGGCTGGTCCGTGTTTAAAAGTGCCAGTTGTCAGCTGGCTATTCAAACTGTCGAAGATATTTCAAATCACCTTCAAACTGCAAGTACAATTTTAAATACGATTTCGTTTTCTGATGATTATTTCAGATCAACTGCAACCAAAATGATGTGGTTAAAAGATACTGGATGCTGTGCAGCTGAATTGACAGAACTTTTCCATAAAAGTGTTTTAATACATTGTGCTGATGCCGCTGCAGATGTTGTACTTTTAAGAACTTTTATTGTCAGTACAGCCGCACTAGGTATAGCCGCATCAGATACAGCCGCTGATGCAAATACAGTAAAAGTCGCGCTTACTGCCGCTTGTATTACACCATCAGGAACAGCTGCAAACGATGTTGTAGTGTTAAATTTAGTTAACGCAACAATTAGCGTAATATACCTTAGACAGACGGTTTTGCTAAGAGAAAGACACTTGCAGGATAAACACGTCAAATTACAATGATGCTGCCATTAAGTATGATTTCCGGCTTTTGTCGCGGCTACAATAAAGTATTTCGTGGAGTTAAACATACACTGATAATTGTTTTTGTTCGAGATGGCGGAGCTGATTTACAGTTTATCATAAACAAACTCGCTCTGTGGAAACCCCTAATAACACCATCAAATATTAAAATAACAAAATTAAATAATATATTTGAGAAACAAACAAGCAAAATTTGTTTTCAGCAACATAAAATATATCAAACAGCAGTTCCAAATACTACCGACTGCACATGGCGATCACAACATTTAAGAGAACAACTGCCGAGGCAATTGTTTGTTGTATTTCAGCAACAATCGCGACGTAGTCACCAGAAACAAAATAATGCAATATTTGATAATGCTGATTTTGCTAGACTAAATTCCAATCAATTTCCAGAACGAGCGATAGAATGTAATTTTGCAATAACGATAATAAAAATGTTACTCGACCTTACATTTACCTGCTCAGAGGTAAAATGACAACAGAAAAATGACAACAGACGTTTACTCTATTATCTGTATATAATGACAAAATATATTGTAAAGGAAATGCATTTGACTGATGATCAAGTTAAAGTGACAGCAGCTGCTACTTCTAAACAACGGCAGGTATCATTAAAACCTAAAATCAAACATTGCAGGTACTTCAACAAAATGTTAACCAAGAACAAGTAAATAAGAAAAACCGCGTAAAATATTTTGTTTCAAATTTAAGTACCACACAAATAACGGTGATGGAAAAAACTGACAGCTTCTTTGGTCCGGCACTATCTGTAATGGCCAGAACATTAGTGCCATAATATTTGCAGGTGTACATTAGGATTAACAGCAGCGTCTGGACGGAGCAGTATCTTGCGCAACGGAAAAGGCATTTGGGGGCTGCAGTTGAGGGCTGTGGATTTGTCAGAAACAGTGTCTCCGGCATTGGTATAAAGACAATTTTCGTTTTGTATTTCGTATGAATGTCCATGGTAACAAAATTGAGTAATTTTATGTAGAATGATAAAAATAATGCCCATTGCAGCGTTCAATGAAAAACAGCCAAAAAAAGAAGACCCGATCAAAAGTGGATTTATATGACCATTGCTGGCGGACGTAGCGTGAAGTCTACTGCCAAATCTACAGGGAATAGGACTAGGAATAATACTACCCGGCACACGGCCCTGTTAAGTAACTGATATACTTGAAAAGAATATATATATATATATATATATATATATATATATATATATAAAATTTCACGGAGTTTTAAAAATGAACTTGCTATAATAAAATCACCGTTAGCTATAGGATCGTGTGTGGTAAATATACAAGATTTCAACGATGGAGCTGGTAAGCATTACAAATATGAAGCAATAAATTATTTGTCCAATCAACTTTAACCTGTTGGAACTTCAGCTTGTGGGTATTATTGTGTAATGTTTATCCGACAGATGAATAAAAATCCAGATTTTTTAAAATTTTATTTTACAGTTTGACAAGCATTCTTCTCACACTAATAAAACCATTGCAATTAATTATAAATAATTTGCCAATTTTATCTAGATTACAAATATAACAATGTCAACATATTATCTCAATTGTAAAACTAAAACAGAAAATATGAATGAAAGAACAGAAAAAAACCCAAAGAACAACATGATGATGCTGAAAAGTATTTGCGTAATTTGTGGAAAAGAAAAAATATGTTCTTAAAGAAATTTTCCATAGCTGGATGTACTGACGTTGTCAGGGACGTTATTGTAGTAGACGATTGCAAATTAGTTTAGTAGATGACTGAAAACAATTATCATAAATCTGATAATATATAATGATATGCAAGTGCGACTCTGATAGAAACTTATGTCTCGAACAAAATAAAATTGTCACATATTGCCAACAATGTAACAAAAGAGAAAAAAAATAGGAACAGGTATAAATATACTTAAAGTATACCGAAACAAAATGTCGGTTGAACATTGCCAGGCCATAAATATACTAGCAGCAGGGAGGGCGAGCCCTACAAAATTTTGCGACAAAATCGATTAAAGCCTCAGAATGCCAAATGGAGCCTTCCTACGAAATCTCATATTTTAACCAAAAAAAAAAAAAAAATAAAGACCCCATTTGTAAAATGGAACTTTAGCGATTTTGTCGTAAATATGTTGTCATAACCACCCTCAAAATTCCTGCCATCTACGTCGCAAATATGTCGTCATCTCGCCCTCCCTGCTGCTGATTAATACAAAATATTTAACCAAATATTTGTTAGCTTTTCACAGACTAATCGATAATACTTCACCACGTAAATCAATTAAATTATTTGACTGATCGGTGAGTGTAAAATTAATTCTAGTTAGCAAATCATTTTGACATTGCATATAGACTGGATTAGTCGGATTTTCAATAATTAAAAATCCTGGAGGGGCTGTTGGTGCAAATGAATAATGAATGTAACCTTGTCGGGCTTGATTTGGTTGTTCCATAATAATTTGATAACTTCCTTCGATTACATCACACGTTAAATTAAGCGCGATCACCGATGAAATGTCCACATTGTTCGGTGCGATATGTCTACCGTCGCCGTCGGGAGAATTATTATGAGTGAGGATAATAGGATTTGGCTGGCTATCTTTCCATGATTGATGAATTTTATTAAATCCTTCGTCGATGGCAGTTCTGAGTTTTTTCTTTAACTCGGGAATGTTATATCATGGTAATTTATAATTTGGATTTTCATTTATATTTTTTTTATAATCTTGGGCTGAATTAGTTTTTGAAATCGGGTTATTTTCATCAGTAAAAAGATTAGTAATCCTCGAATTAAATATTTCCATGTCATCGATGATTTTATTACCCGCAGCGACTACACTAGTAAACTCAGCTTGTGTAAGAAGGCCAGATCTTAACGAGGGTAATAACAACAAAAAAAATCATTATTCATTCTATCAAGGATGTGATTTTTAATATCTACGAATGTTGGACTTGTATCATGCATTTCCAAAATTTCGTCCTCTCGTATAATATAATCATTAAAAAGTGGAATTATTCATGCATCCTCACCATATTGATCCTTATATCGATATCTTTTTGTGAAGTTTATATCCTCGAATTTTTTTATAAGTTTTTGATGGATTTTCAGGTCATATTTCATCAGTGATGTAATCAGATTTTACAGGCTCGGGCGTGGAATTACCAGCATTTCTAGGTGGATCTTCGGGCCATCCTAATACTGTTCTTATTGAACTGTTATAAATATCTACAACATACCCAGGGGAGCCTATTTCAATTGTAGATGATAGTGTTGGTTCATGAACTGTTATCGCAATTTTTGATTCCCTTCTAGTAATGGATTTTATTCTACGTTGTAATTCATTATTAATTTGCTCAATTTGATAGGACCCAGTTGGTATTGAAACAACGTTCCAATCTGGAGTGTCATCTTTTTTATTCCTATACGCAAATACCAGGGAATTATTAGGTCTCTGACCACCAAATGGAACCGATCTAATATTAGGCCAACTATGATACACTCGTAATTTTGCCAACGCGATTTCCTTTACTGAAACAGGGGAAGGAAAATTCACACTGAATTTAGGGTTTGTTGACGATATTGATATCATGCTTGTTTTCCGCGGAGTGGTATTTTCTGCTATCCGCTGAAGTAGTTGAATCTCTTGCGACATTATTATTATTATTTACAATGTCTAATTTTGCAATAGATGAAAAAAACGCTAGCGTTTTTAATCGTAGTATCATAAATACGTATCATCGCGGAGAATTCGTCTTCGGTAATTATCGTATCATCAATCGATGATGACATCAACGAGGATAATTGTGAGTAACCGTTAGATACTGCTTGATGTTTTACTATATAGTCGTTAAGTTTTTCTTGAAAACACGATATTTTTTTAGTAATAGCATTTGCAATTCCAGCAAATGTTGTCACCGCGGAAATAGCAATTGGGACAGCAATCGGAGCTGCCATTCTTACTGAAGATAGTATAATACCAGCACCGGCCATTATACCAGATACCGAGTTTACTGTAACATCAATCGCGGTAATTCTCCTGCGATATTTTTTAATTTTTATTTCATACTCATCAATGAGTTTTGAGTTTCGTTAAAAATTCTTTGACGGTATCATAGCGATATTGTGATGACGGAATCATATTATTTTAAAACCTCAAGTGGTTTCTAATTGTTAAAAATTCTAATTTAGATCAGCTACAAACTCCATGTACCATACAAATGATGTCTTATTTAAATTAGGATCAGTGCTTGTTATTGTAAACCGTTTGTATTCACCCACGTCAATAGTCGTTGAAATCACGTTGTTGTATCCATATGAAGTCGATGATGATATATTAAACTGGTTCAGTGACACTATTGTTAATCGATAAATACCCTTGTTTGACACAGTGAGAGTTATTGTATTCTTTTTAGGTTCCCAATCTAATGATCCAGAGAGAACTGTGTATACCATATTTATGATATTCCTCTCATGAGGAATCTTTATTTTTTCAAGTAGCGGAAGATTGTCTGTTTTAAACTTTGTAATATCCTCGATAGATTTTTTAATATTACTAATGCTATCTCTAATAATATTAAATCCAGCATCATTAATATTTTTAATATTAGTTTTAATTTCATCAAAATTGGATTTAATTTTCAGTGAGAGATGGAGAGGTTACCGCTGGTGTTCCAAAATATTTATTGATAATATTTCTACGAAGGGAAGTATACGTTGTTATATGTTTTTCAAGTTCTTCATCTAAATTTTTTAATGCATCTGTGATTGTAGAAACAAGTACACCTGGTTTGAGTTTTCCATCATTTGAATATAACACTATTGTATCTTCAACGACGTCATGTCTTCGTATTAAGACATCATCCAAAGACACATTACTAGATTTCAATTTACCCTGCCGATCTTGAAATACAACTATTTCCCCAGGATCTACACTTGACAAATTTAATTTCTCGGCGATTTCATCTTCGATTATTTTTTTTACATTTTCGACAGCGAATTTACTATCGGTTTCTGTTTTTTTTTTACTCTGATAAAGGTCGTCCCCAAATATCAATCATTATACGAAAACGCTAACGTTTTTCTAAATCATAACGCTATCGTTTTTGCCATTGCCCGCTAGTATATTCATTAACAACAACTTGTGGTGGTTTCCTTGGAAATCTAGATATCTCTGCAAGGACGTTTAATACTTCACGACCGCATATCGGTGGATCATTTAACCGTTGTGTTGGTAGCGTGGAATAAAAAATTGGAGCCAACGATGATTTTGTTATTGTAGATACATATCGCATAAATTCTTTTGGTGGAGCTAATCCATATGAATCAAAATAGACAATTCCACGTGGATCAATTGCATATGCGACCCAATGAGTTCCTTCTCCGCTGCTGTTATCAAGATTGATAATACCCGTTTCATTTTTCATTGGTTTTGACGGTAATTGATCTCTCATGAAAACTCCTCTAAAGTTTTTTTTGATAACGATTTTACAGCATCAATTAAATCAAAATTGGACATTGGTGAAAATCCAAGGGATTTTTCCACTAATAAGCCGTTCCTGGTATTCTTAGGCCCGTGCCCTTGTACCAATTGTATGGGGTTCCTGGTAGTCTTAGACACTTTCCTTTTTTTATAGCCTTTCCCAGTAGCTTTTTTCAGGGCCATTCCTGCAGCAGTACCAACGGCTCCTAACGCTGCCGCCTTCGCAACAGCTGGGGCAGCCGCTGCAATCAATGCTGGAATAGCAGCTAACAGCGGAAATATACCACCTGATTTTATCATACTGGCGATTGCTGCTTTCGACAAATCAATTTGAACTCCTCGTTTGTTCTTTAGCGCATCATTGAAATGTTTTATTTGACGATCTGTCAATGATAATTTATGTGCACCACCGGACATTTGAGTGGGTTTCAGGGTTATTGTAGTTCCACATTCTTTAGCCGACTTTGATTTCAATTTCTTGACCTGACCATCAGTCAACTGGACATTAACAATACTATATGTCATTCTATTCTACAACGTAATTTACACTTTTAATTGATCTTATTGTGAAAATCCTAACTACATGTTTGGAAAATCAAATGATTTTTGAAAACATTACATGTTTTCTACTGGTGCATCAATAAGTCTCATTCGTCCGCCAATTCCTTCTAACAACATTGATTTATCACTGAGAATGACAGCAACTGCTCTATAATCAGCTATACCAGCAGGGCGTTGTACCCGAGCTTGGAAGTATATATCAACAACAGATTGTCTCATCATGTCAAGATGTTCCAATGAAAAGTAATAAATCGGATAGTGTTTTTCAAAATCAATTTGCGATATTTGCAAACCAGTATCAACATTTTGATCACGACCCATATACGACAATATTCTATGATATACACCTGCTACGTCGTTGTTATCATAATTAAGCTGTACAATCTCTGCTGGCTCTTGTTGTCCGTTTATTCTCAACGAAACTTCACTTACCCCTAATTTATCAAATATCATATGACTAGATAATTGACGACCGACTCGATTTGCATCCTGTAACGCTATAAAGATATGACGTGGAGCTGAAACACCTTGTTTTGATGCTAAGTGCCATGTAAATGTGCCATTTACATTATCCTGCTTCGTATCAGTCGTTGTTGTTAGCCAACTTAGCAATGATTTTCCACCTGTGTCCATAAACGATAGTAATTGTTGCTCTATTGTAACTGCTGGAGTCAAGACGGGCATCCATAGAACCAATTTATTTAAATTGACTTTACCATCATCAACACCATTAGCACGCCAGGTTGCATCATTGTCATTCCCCTTTCGCATTAACACGACTGTATGCTTTGCTCCATAGATGACTTTTCTGACATTTCTACAAAATCCAAATATGTGATGTAACGGAATTGCACATGAAAACCGTCGATGCTGTCCTTTCAATGCTCCATTTCGTGTTGCAAATCCTAGATTGAAATTACCATTGACCCTTTTTAAAATGTCGAATTCAGCGGCTGGTCTAACTTCACGGTCTAGTGAGTTGTTGATCAACTTCTGCAGTATCTACCGCAGTTCGTACTTTAATAAACTGAATATGGTCAGCATGATCAGAAGTATCCTTAGCAAACATCATAGACGGACCAGCCGACCTTGTATAATCATCAGAATATCTCGCAAGTCCGATTATTGTTGTTGCAATATCAACATCTTGTTCTATTGATTCAATTTCTTTTCCATCAATGATATATCTTGCACTGTTAAATAGCGCCATAATGCCATTTTTTACAAAACCAACTCGGATATTTTGGTCATTCCCATATGGTGTATCAGCTGCAACATTTGTTACAAGCTCTCCTTCTACTTCAATAAACGCCTCACACGGCAAAAAGTATCTACTTGTATCTTGAACTTGAAGTTCAACTCTCCCCCCCCCGTTGATTAGGCTCTCTTGCAGGATAGGCATAATACTGATAGTTAATTTTAGAATCATCTTTATTGACCGGTGCTGCCATATTAAACGCTGGATCAGCAATTTTTTTAAATGCCATTTATACTAAAACACTATCGTTTTTCTAAATGTAATAATGCTAACATTTTCTTTTTCGTCTGAAATTTTTACGATTTCTTTCAAGACCGCTTCCCGCTATTATACTTGCAATATTACTACTATCTGGTGAAGTCATTGCTAATGATGCTAGTTTTTGTTCCACTGCGTTATTTATCACTTTACTGACATTTGCTGGCATCATTGTTGTTGAAGGTAGCGGTGTTGAAACCATTTGTGGTGGTTTTCGTCCGAATCTAGATTTCACCAATGACGTTATTCTATTCTTTGCGGTAGAAAAGGCCGTTCCTGCAAGATCTCCAACAGCGTTAATTCCCTTATTACGAATAACATCAATGGCTTTCATCGCTAATTGTTTAGCAACTGGTGCTACTTTTGGGGTTATTCTTGTGAATAAACCCGCTATGGTATTTCCAAGGCCGTCTCCATAGTATGCCCTATAAACTGGCAATCTTGAGTTTACCACATACACGTTTGTTGGTTTATCGTGATTATAGTGTACTATCATCTTATTTGAAATGACTTTGTAATTTCTAAATGCAGGCATTTCAGAAATTTCAATCGCTATTATAACCACTAAATTCCCCTGGAATTCCGTCCATTAACTCATCCAAGAGTTCTCGATACGTATGAATATCAATTATCCCACCTTGGAATAATCGTCTGCAAATATCAAATGCTTCATTAGTTATTTCGACTGAGTTATTCCCAGCTCGCTTACCTCCCACAAGAACCTCAAGTCGTGATATATCATTAATGATATTATTAGGACATATATGAGAATCATGATGTGAACTTCCATAACCCTCTCCTGAAGAACTTTCTGATTGAATTTCTGGAGATTGTCGACCTTGACCTCGACCTTGTTGTTGTTGTTCTTTTCGTTGTTGTTGTTCTTTTAGTTCTTTTCGTTGTTCTTTTAGTTGTTGTTGTTCTATACCACACCTATCAACTCCCAATTTAAAAGCATTGTACTCCAATGTATCCTTATTTAAATTGCCGGAGATTTCTTTATTAATTTTATATATCCAATCCACCCAATCCTCTCGTTTTATTATTTTTTTTTATACTCGTCTTTTAAAAATTCCCCCCTTGTATAATATTTTTTGATAGCAAAGTCACCAAATGACACATAGTCTTTAAGTTTCAGCAATTGAAATTGTCTGATTTCTGCTATAGCTTCATCAATGAATTTCTCGTTAAAAGGAACACTTTTTTAGTGGAATCTTTTTCAATAGAATCACTAGCACCTTTAACGGGGTTATCATCAATATTAATATTACCCATTTGTTGTATTTCTCGCTGAGTTTGTAACTCACCTGAAAGCTGTTTTATTTCCTCCTGAGTTTTTTCAGCCTCTGTAACAATCTTTCCCAGTACATCAATAATAGGTACTGCTCCCTCTTTAGGGATGTCGCGGTATATATCACATTCTGTTGCAAGTTTCATATCTTTAGTGGCTTTAGTTACAGAAGCAAAAAGCTGTTCGCTCCCAATAGAAAAGTCAGTCTGCGCTTGCTGTCTAAGTTGTAGTTTATCTCGCACGTCATCTCGAAATGGTATAAACTTTTTCAGTAATGCTAACCTCTCACGGGCTAGTCTGGTAGTTAATGCTTCTGATGTCATTATTGGAAATGCTAACGTTTTTTCAATTGTGGGTTTCAATGCTTGCATTTCCAGACTCATCAATCAAACGTCTTATAGATTTCACTTTCAAAGCAGTCTCTTAACGAACTTGGTATTGTTCCCTGAGTTTCTTTCTAATTGCTTCAACTATACTAAATAGCCGAATGAATAAATTAATATCATTGTTATACAAAGAAACATTAACCGCTTTTTTGGATTCTTTTTATCAGTGAATACATTTTAGGTAGGACATATCTTCCATGTTTCAATTGTATATCAATTTGTTCAAATTCATTCAAAAGTCTGTCTTCATTTAAAAATTCAGAAAGTACGATTCCTTGATTTCTTAAATTTGATATTTCTGTGATGATAGATGTAATATCTTGAAATTCCATTTATTGAATATTATTAATAATGTATTTTCTTATCTTTAAAATATTTTATCGAAGATATTAATATTTCCAACATACAAAAAAAAACACCAAAAAAAACCATATACAATGCCTGTCCCTTCCTCATTCGAGTTCCGAGGCAAGGGAGGCATACATTAAAGACTTATACAATACCCTAACCCCCAATCGAGTTCAAGGGCGGGTTATATGGGCATTAGACGTGAAATCCAAGCGATTTCTTTACAAACATTGAACATATAACATGAAGCCTCATTTGGAAACCTCTTTCGCGCCAAACGACGTCAAAGAGGCCCAGAGGGGGGACAGCACATTCTTGGAACTCATTGAGTGCCTTCGCATTAAATAAGACCAAGGGCCACAAACATAGATCTCCCAATTGGAAGCTCTAACGTAACAAATGCTATATTAGGTCTTCCGGAAGATATGTTGTGGGGGGACAGTACGTTACATGTACTTAATTAACTTAATAAATGAGGTATTTACAATGAATGAATATTTACAATGAATGAATGAATGAATGAATGAATGAAGGTATTTACAATGAATGAATATTTACAATGAATGAATGCATGAAGGTATTGTAATATTTACAATGAATGAATATTTACAATGAATGAATGAAGGTATTGTAATATTTACAATGAATGAATGATAGGGACAGTACAGGACGATACAAACATGAAACGACGGGGCGGACTTACTGCACCCAATCTACCAATCAAAAGCAACCCAAGAAATTAACCATGGTTGCAGTTGAAAAAAATCAACCACACACCATGTCAATGGCGTGGGAGTTTTGATTGGCATATTGGGCTTCGCTTAAAGCCCCAAACTTTTACGGCTCATATTATATATAAGGTGATAATAAGACCAGTATCGATAAGCGAGTGTGTATTTATTTTCCTAGCATTTCATAGTGAAAATTGTGTAGTAATTTCAATGGAAACTAAATATTTAAATAAAACATTAAAACAAGAAATACAACTGTTAAATAATAGCAAAATTTTTATTAATTTCTATAATATTACGTTTATTTAATCGTAATAATAATGGATTTACATGACGAGATAACTCTGTCATGGGATCCCTGTCAATTCAGGACCTGCTATTTCTTGAATGGTTCGAGAATTATATTTTCTGCGTCATCGATAATTTTATTACATGTAGCTACCACACTAAAAAAACTAAATTACATGTAATGCGCTTTACTATTTTGACCTCACATACAATCTATTTTATTTGTAATTACAAAGTAATTTCATTTTCATACAAAATCTAAACAGCTGTTAACGTGCGTAATTGGGATTTTTAAAAAATCTATTAATAGAACCTTGACCTAGTGTCTTGTGTTAACGCGCGCGTTTCGGTACAATAACCATATTTACTACCTGTTTATATGGCTGTTCCAGCTACTGTCATTTACTTTTTTAATACATGTATGCGTGGATATTGCGAATAAGTATTGAAAAAAAATATATGTACATAATGATATTAACGCGCGAAACGCTTTTAGCGTTTTTCCCTATGAAAAATCGACTACTTTACCCTATGGTAATTGGTCTGAATTGTAAAATCATGCAAAAATGACTAAAATAGCATAACTCACTATTGAGAGTTATCTTGTAAATAAGAAAACTTTATTCTATGTCTATTTTTCTTTGAGATAGCTGTTTGATAAATCCCTTCAGCAACTTTTCGTACTGAAGGAATACATATTCCAAAATATTTTCCCGCAGCATTCATTGATTGAAAAATTCTTTTTTCATTCGTCGCTGTATCAAATGACTGTACTGGTTTCTTTCCAACTGACTTACAAGTCCCTGTCTTTCCTCTTTTTGTATTCTCTCTTTGAGAAATGCATTGTAAATTGGAAATCGCGTTGTTTAAAGGATTAGAGTCAATATGATCAATAACATTACCATCTTTAATCAATCCATTAAATGCTTCATAGACAATTCTGTGAACGTAATAGTTCTTTCTTCCAGCAGCAAATTGCAAGTATCCTTGATTATTAACAAAACCAATTGACTTTTTCAGTCTGCGGTTTCTAACATCACCATCAGCAGATATTTCATAATTAACGAGTATTGGATGTGGTATGAATTCTTGCTCCATTTATATATAATAATACTATTTGTCTAATTCATCATTTGCTTTATTTATAAATCTATTAATGTAGTCTTGAGGGTTTTTTATGATTTTGTCTTTGACAGAGTCATGGTTAGGGTCAATGATAGCGTTTTTTATTCGTTTATCATAATAACGTTTCAATTCTCTAAACCGCTTACCCCCACAATTGATACATAATTGTGATTTTCCTCTCACACCCACCCCACAATTTATGCATGGGGACGGGCCTGTCGAATTATTTCTGACACTCTGTAAGTGATGTCCACAGAATTCACCTCTACACGATTTATTGCATGGGGTTACTGATCCAATCATAAGCCATTTGCAGTGATTCATTATATATAAACAAAATTTTCTATTTAAATGTTTGCTTTATTTATATGAATGAAGAATTCAAGAGATTATCGGCAATCAAGCCTTATAAAAATATTAAATTCAATCTTGATAGAACCCTCGAAGACGTACCAAAAGAGAGAATAAATAATAGAAGTCTGATTAGAAAAATACGAGATTGTGTTAATGAGTTTAAACAGGACGGTGCATCACACACCTGGTCAACATTTAAAATCGATGATGTTGTTGATGCTAGAATAAATGATGAAACAGCAGCTATGATACTATCACAACTTGGCAATAAACGGTATTTTCTCAGAGTGAAATTCATTATCAATTTAGAATCGGGCGATTGGGTCATAAGAGACAAGTTTGAACCAATTCTCAAAGATAGGACAACAGTCATTGTTAGCCGTGATTCCAGACCAGGGCTGTTAACTGGAATTGATAAACCATACTATGAAAAGCGTATCCAGAAACAGCAATTGTTTATGGGATGTATCCGTTAAATAAGAAACCTGACATTGGAAAACTAGCACCAATGAAACAGTCAACGTCAGTGGTAAAACCACTCAATTGTGTGGCACAACCTGTCATAGAACACTTTACAAATGCACTCCGTGGGAATAAATTAACCGATCTAAGACGTAAAAAAATAGATCAATGGGAGCTAACAGTGAAAGAGAACGGAGCAACTATTTCCGATACAGCTAGATTGGAAAAGTCGTTGAGATTTCCGATAACCGTTTCAACGATAACCGGCGAAGTATTATACGAATCGAAATACAATAAAAACGGAGCTCCAATCAAAATTATTGATCATAACAAACACGCATGGACATCCGCGGTTACAATATTCCCGCGAGACAGAACAGTGAAGTATATCCCAGGAGAATTCACCAAGGATGGCATTCTCACTGAAGAAAGATTATTCGATGCTATTGCTAGTTTGTGTAAAAACGACCCTGTATCAGTATGGCTACTTCATAGTTTTGAAGATGAAGAATGTCAATTTAATCAATTTGTGAGATTTAACGGTGAATTATATCGTACTGAAAGTCTACATAATAGGATGAAAAATCTAGCAATAAGTCTCAGTGAAAACGCTAGCGTTTTTAATGGAAAATCCGACGATTACGAACAGTTACTTACAAATTGTTTTACAATTCCATCGGTTGCAGCTCATTTTGCAAGAAAGAAAAATAATTGGAAACCAACACGAAAAGAGTTTTTACAGGATGTTCAATCCAGTTGTCTGGAATATTATCATGGCGGTCTATGGAACGTTAAGTACAATCGTGAAAGTATAATATCAGTTGATATCGTTGCCTGTTATCCAGGAAGTTTTCTAGGATATGGATTTGCTGATATTTTAAACGGTTTGGACATCCCACACATGAAATGACTCGCGTTGCTATTAATGGACCACTGCCTGATTTTGATTTGACCGGTTTTGCTCGCGTAGTATCATTTGAATTCGCTGAAGGACTTCATCCGTGTTGTTATGTTTGGATTGGTAGACACATGGCTGAAAGGATGTGGTTACCAATAGTGTTATTGCGATATATGATTGATTGTAAAATGTTAGTTTCGTTGATTGTCAGCGAAGCGATTATCTCATATCAAAAACAAACCAATGTCTGGTTACCAGAACCAGAATGTCTTGATAGTATAATCGATAAGTCTAGAAAACATATTGATGCTGACGAGGAGTACATCATTGAATGGTCAAAAAAATATTTAATCAACGAAATAGTGAAGCAAAGGATCTTGGCCGAAGAATAATCGGTAAATTTACACAAGGTGGAAAAAATTCAACTTAAAAGACAATCCTCACGATTGATTATAGATGATGCCGAATACGACTTCGTTATTAAAGATGCAGTAGAGAAAAATAGATACGCAAATTGTAAAACAGCCTTCTTGTCCAATAAAATAAAGTTAGGTAGAATTGTTACTTACAGTGATGAAGAAAGCTCTGCATATCTACATTTGAGGGCTTCTATGCTGGGTTATGCATCTATCAATTTATTTGCAATGATAAATAGATTTCCTAGTATAGCAGTTAGAGTTGCAATTGATTCAATGTATGTCGATAAAAAATATATCAAAGAGGTAACTAAATTTACTAATAGCGAAGAGACTTGGGGAACATGGCGAATTAAACGTGAAATACAATGCGATTATTCTGAATCAGCAGACGTTGAGATTAAAAGCAGTTACCTAAAGAACGATAATTCTATCAGTGAAAAATCCGAAGGATTTTCTATGTCTAAAGTACCACCGATATCAGATCCAATTTGTAGATATAAAACAGTTTATTTAAACGGTTGTTGTGGATCTGGAAAGACAACACGTGTGATAGAATTATATCGAGAGAGAACGTCCATGATTGTACTCACACCAACCCATAGACTAGCGAGAGAGATAAAACAACGAAATGTTGACGCTTGCACGTATCATAGTTTTTTTCGATACAAGGGCGATGCTTGGACTCCTGAGCGAATGGGTGAAAAATTTATTCCTTCGGTTATATTTGGGATGAAGCATGTACTGTTTCAGAAGATGTATTAAAAATGTTTCTTGATTGGTTATTGCAAAATAATACAAAAGTTATATTGTGCGGCGATCATGGTCAACCACCACCATTTGTTGGTAGAAGTCCACATAATTGGTTCAAAGGATTTGTTGATTATTACGAAGAAATTGATACTGACTATAGAGCACTCGATGAGCAGTTACGTGAGTTTAAAAAACTAATTAGATTACAACCCGATAGAATTCAATGTGAAGTAGTGCGTGAAATAATTTCTGAAACGCCTATGAATGATTTTTGGGAAACATGGAGACCAAATGATTTTGTAGTAGCAAGTAGAAAGATAGTCAGAGACGCACTTCAGAAAAAGTTGTTTGAGCTACACAAGAAAAAATTCCCAACGTTTCCAGTACCGTTGTGTTATAGACCATTGGATACACGAAAGCAGAATATTGAAGTTGAAATTCCAGGCCAGACGGAGAAACAGATTCTAGTGTTAAATGATATTGTGCTAGTTGATATCAATGCTGTAGAAGATGCATTATGCGCTGATAAATCACCATGGACGCTTGGTTATGTAACAACAATACACTCGTCACAAGGATTGACCATCACGGATACAATTGTTTGGATAGTTGATAATCGCATTGAATGGTCAAATTTAGTCTATCTCGCAGTGTCCAGAGTACGACGAATAAATCAACTACGAAGGATTGTTTTCGATGATGATTTTAATGCAAACGATGATAGCACTGATATTAGCATCATTAATAAAAAAAACTCTCTGGTTACAAACAGCAGGACAAAAAAACCCCAACGAGAATTTGATATTGATGCTGAAGTAATAATCGCATTAAAAGAGCAACAGAATAATCACTGCGCCAGTTGCAATTGTATAATGCACTGGCAGTATTCGGATAAAGACCCTCGACAATTCACCGTAGACAGAAAAAATAAGTCTTGGTCATGTCAGAAACAATGTGATGTTGACCTGTCTTGAGTGTAATAGACGTAACGGTGCTAGTTAAGACCAAATGGCGGTAATTGAGTATCGTCCGGAATGACTTGTAGTTGTTCGCGTGTAAAACCACGCTGAGGTGCAGTTGAATCCAATCTGTAGATTGGAGGTCTACCAGTTGATCGCGTTATAGTTGAAATTTTATGCGTAGTAACAATCCATATAGGATCAGTAGCTCTTCTTTTACCACCTTCAAGTTCTCCTGGTTCATATAAATATCTCACAGTAACATCACCGATAAGTGGCTGAGTGCTAACCCGCTGTGGTTCTTCTGGTATATATATATATATATATATATATATATATATATATATATATATATATATATATATATATATATATATATATATATATATATATATATATATATATATATATATATTTTTTTTTTGCAATATTTGGTTTCATATTAATAGTTCGAGTAATCTCGTTATTTAACGCTGCAACTACACTCGGTAACCTTTGGACCCATTCACGAGATCGTTTTTCTTGGAATTCTTTTGCATATTGATATCCAAATAACCGTTCTGCAAGAGTTCGATTAAATCGTTCTACAATTGCTTGATCACGATGTAACGCAGTATGTCCCCGTCGTATTGTAACATTATGAGTTTTCATTGTTGATAGAACAGCACCTTGAAACTCTTTGCCAGGATCAACTTGTAATAGATTTGGCCATCTTAGAGGACCTCGTCTATAAATCCTTTCAAATGCAGAAACGACTTCAGAAGCTGACTTTGTTTTCAATGGTTCTGCTTGTTTAAATCGACTCGCAATATCAACTACAGTTAGCGCGTATTTGTAACCATGTTCATGTGGTAAAAACAATTAATCAGCCTGATGAACTTCATTGGGTACGGTAACATCAAAATGAGAATAATTAATTTGTTTAGGCGGTGGTAGATAAATTTGCCATATAGCTTGTTTGGATAACCAATCTTCCGCAGTGGACTTTTTCACTTTTGCAACGTTAGCGAGTTTACTGATTGCAAGTGCGACTCTGATAGAAACTTATGTCTCGAACAAAATAAAACTGTCACATATTGCCAACAATGTAACAAAAGAGAAAAAAAAAATAGGAACAGGTATGAATATACTTAAAGTAATTGGTAAATTACCGAAAGAAAATGTCGGTTGAACATTGCCAGGCCATAAATATAATGGCCCTTATAATCCTTAGATAAACAACTAGATGAAAACAATAATTCTTTACCAGGACAAGAGCCTTACAATCAAGTTTATGCAATAGCCATGCGCCACATTTATCTTGATTACGAGAACTCAAAATTAGACTGCGATAAGGAAATGTTTGACGAACTTCGCGATATGAAACTGAACGGAATTCAAGAAATGGTTGATCGAAAGCTGGAGCATGGTTTCACAAAAAAAGTTTCTGCGACGTAAAGTTGCCGTTGACGATATCTGGGCGATATATTTAGTTGATGTGTTTAATATAGCTCAGTTTAACAATAATAAAAAATATTTTTAATGTCATTAATGTTTTTAGCAAATATGCTTTTAGTGTGCCAGTTTCAGATAAAAGAGAAACGTCGATAACTGATGCGCTAAAACAAATAAAAACAACTACAGAAAGAAAACCAAATACTCTAGACTGATCACGGAGACTTTTTTAAATAAAACGTTTGAGCAATTTTTAAACAAAATGACAAAAACAAAATATGTTACAGGAAATGAAGGAAAAAGTGGTTGTCGAGCAATTTAATCGTACACTAAACGAATTTTTTTTAAGTATCTGACAGCTAAAATACAAATATGTTGACAAAGTTACAATTTCATGAATATAACACAAAATATGGAACTATTAAAATGTCGCCAATAAACGCAATTGAAAATCTGATATTAGCGAACAAAAACAGGTATCGCAGAAATAAATTTAAAGTTGGTGATAAAGTTTGCATTTTTCTGACGAAAAAACATTTGAAAAGGACTTACTCCAACCTAGAGCGAATAAGTGCTTGTTATTGATAGAGTACTTTTAACAATAACTGTAACATACACGCTGAAGGATTTTTTGGGTGAGCCTATAACTGGTAGTTTTCACTAACAGGAACTTCTGACAAATTTCCCAAGACTTCTTTCTTATTGAAAAATTTATTAGAAAGAGCGGTGATAAAAGTTTAGTTAAATGGAGAGAATATAGTGAAAAATTTAATAGCTGGTTGCCAACTAAGTAGATGCAAAAATTTTATTGATGCTATTATAAATTTGTACATATTTAACAAGTACAGACTTACATTTGATAGTTTTACATAACGAAATTAAATTAAATTTTCTTTTATTATCAACTGGCAACTGCTCCGGTGGCTTAGTGGCTAGAGCGTCCGCCCCGGATGCGGGAGGTCATGGGTTCGATCCCGAATTAGCCGAAGCAGTTCGAAAATGTCTGTCGGGTTATAGTGCATATCTGGTTAATGTTATTATAATGCAGGCCGAAAATCACTAACTGTAGCAGAAAAATAAACTTAATAATGGCGCTTTTATAACATTAGAATCTGATCGCGATGATGTTTTGATGTTTTCCCACAGCTGTTTTACTAAGACAGAATTACGAAATATAAATAATCATCATATCTGAAACTAAATCTATCAGATGTTGACATTGACATTGTGGATTTATGTACGCCATCAACCACATATTTTACTCACTGGATAAATTTGATGACATTTCCTTGTAGAATAAATTGATTTAAGTTTCATTTCTTCTTCAGTCTTCAGATTTACTGATATAATTGATTTTTTTTTTAGGTTTTTTGAAATTGGACCAATCTTTTTCTAGTGTTTCCATTTTGTATTACCAAATCTATATTTTCAGTGCGATTGTCTGTTTTAATTGTGTTAATGTGGCTAATATCCAAATTAATTAAAATAGCGCCGTAAAAATTTTAAAACAAATTTGTGACCGTAATAACAAACTTGATTCGTTTTAGTTCTATTTGATGTAAATATCAATCTATTCAAATTTCCTAATACTTTTTTTTAGCTTTTTATATCGAATAATTCCGCAATCGTTAGTTTCGTATAGATCAAATACTAGATGAGGTTGAAACTCATTTTGTAATGATAAAATTTCAATATTGTCATCGTTTATTGAGTTATTTACCTGATAAACTTGCTGATCTTCTGGAATGTCCTTGCAAAACAAACTATAAATAAAATCTTTTCTGAACATTTCGGTTATATTTTATCATCACCTTTTACTGAAATTATCATTCCAGCTGGTGTTGGTTTTCCTACAGATTTTTTTTTTAAGATTCTTATAGAAACAAATAACCGAACCAAGTGCATTTGCAGCATATAAGTTGTACTTTAGATGTGCGTGATAAGTTTCTTGCTCTTCACTGTCATTCTGATATAACTTAAAAGATCTGTCATTATACTATAGGAATTTTACATTTGTAATTGATTTTTCAATTAAATATAAAGTATACTATATATAATGTTAAAATTGCTGGATATTGCTAAAAAGAGCATTATCAAAACAAAAAATTGCAACAGCATTCTCTGGATACGAGAGCAGTTACAAATTTGATTTAAATGTTTTAGGAAGTTTTTACTACACAAATTTATATCATCTTTTACAACTAAAGAACTCGCAGCTAACTAAAGTATCAAACTAGTAGTACAATATGTGATTTTATCAAACTTACATGTAATCGAAAATGATATATTTGATATAATCTTTGAAATTTCAAGTTTCGATAAAGAAATTTCAGAACCATATCTAACAGCTAAATCATGAAAAATATTAACTGGAATAAATATTTCCTCTGTTGCCTATGAAATACACCAAGAAATAAATTAAAAAATTAGAGGAATTTACTTCTTCTGGGTCAGGTTGGAAATTTGAAATAAAAAAGAAGTTTTACTTCATACAGCAATATGAGAGACATCCAATATGAAATGTCATGCTCCAGCCAAAACTGAATTTGAGAAAAACTTTTTCAAGTTCAAGAAAAACTCGGTGTTTGGTAAGACAATAGAGAATATTCTAATGCGAGTTTTGATAGAAATTGTTAATGATATAAATCGCAGAAGTAAACCAATTAACGACAATGGATTTGTCAGCATAAAAAATATTTAATAAAAATATTGTTTGAATACGACGAAAGACAAATTTAAAGTTAAATAAACCAATATATGTAGGTGCAAATGTACTTGATATATCAAAGTGGTAATGTACGACTTTAACTATATATTTGCCACAAAGCAATGGCCAGATTCAGAGTTGCTATTTACTGATACAGACTCGCTAATTTATAACATAAAATGTGACAACGTAAACGAGGATATTTATAAGCGCCGTGACTTATTTATCAGATTATCCAGCGAGTAGCGGATTCTATGATGATAAAAATAAAAAAGTTATTGGTAAAGTTAAGGATGATTTTATGTTTGTGCCCGTGAAAGAATTTGTTGGATTAAGGAGTAAGATGTACACTGTGATATCAGATGACAATAAACTGACTTGTGGATACATAACAAAAATGTATGAAAATTTAACGATTATAGGTCAGGACTAAATAATAATGTCAGTTTTATTAAGACAAATGTAATCAGAACCAAACTTCACAAACTAGAGAATGATATGATTATTAAACTTGGATTTAGCAATTTTGATGATAAAATGTATTGTAAATATAGAATTAACACTCTAGCACTTGATCATTATGTTTCTCTGGAAAATACAAGTATTTTCTAGGCAGATTTTGTAATGCATGTTCAAATACATCAGTCAGCCAATCATTTATTGTTTTCATGGTATTTTCAGTTCTAACAACAAAAGTAATCCAGTACGAGCCTAGAAAATTAACTGTAATTTTCCAGATTAAAAATGATACGTTTCTAAATTCTTTCCAGAATTAACTTTAAGCATATTTTATCAAATCAAATTCAGTTATTTGTTTCTTGCTCAGATTAAATCCCATCATTTTTATACTCATGAACATAGAATCTCAATTTTTATATCTTCCAAGAGCTACTATATAATTTTCTGAAATATATTCTTCGTTAAAACAAATATTCTGTAACTGTTTAGAGGAAACGGCCAATTAATGTTTGTTATTTCTTTTTATGTCTCATATTTTATTTAATTAGTGATCAAAGATATATCATTAGCTGAAGAAAATATTTGTTCCTTTAAAAGGGAAATAATACCGTTCCAGTTTGTTTAAAAATCGTATCTGGATTGTCGAACACATATTGATTGGTATGAATGTGCTGTATAAGACCGTAACAATTTTCGTACTCTGTAATAAAGCACAGCTATAGAATCTGTTAAGTAATTTCTAGGCTTATATAAGTGAGTTCATTTTATCTGTTAAACTATTTCTAGGTGTATTAGTTTGTTTCAATGAAAGAATCTAAAGCCGTACTGAATCTTTACAATATGTATATGGGGCTAGGTAAAAACCCACCTATCAAATTTTTTTCAGACTGCAGAATCTTGCCTATAATGTACTATACTAGAACAGTTCCAATTTATATACAGCATGAAATTATGCATTGTTGACACCAGTGATTATAAAGGAGAAAATGATAAAGCAAAGATATTTCTCAACTCCCATGGTGAATCATACCAAACTGTTTAGTGCTAAGAAAGCCCGAATTTCTATTGTCAGCCAGTTAATGTGAAACTTTGATTTTATACCAAACCTCCTACTGTTTTTTAAATGCTACTACTGAAACTGCCCAAGAGAAAGTTTTATATCAGTTCCATTCAGATTACCGTTTATATATACTACATGTAACCGGCATAGACTAAAAAGTTTGTTTTTTTTTCTTCAAATTTTAATGTTAAGATTACTGAAAATTGTGTTGTCTCGAAACACGACCATGCAAGGGGTTTAAAATCTTAATTTTTAGCAGAGCTCCCATTTCATTAAAATGAGATCTCAGTTTCACCTAGGGTTGCAGTAATTTGATTTAAATTGTGCTGTGTTATGGCATGTATGTCAACATCCTGATATACATTTACTCATTTACTCAGGCAAACATCCCCCCCCACAAGCCAGATGGGAACCTCAATTGAATAATGGATGTACTGGGACTAAAATTAGAGGAACTTTGGGTGTCGGGTTAATAGAATTTTTTTATCACTGCTACTGCTGGTGTAGATAAAAGATATGTGAATTGTTGCATTTTGTGGTCACTTACTCGGCATTCTGCCTATCTTCCTAACTCACATGTTTAACACTTTTCCCAGGATTTAAAATATCTTTTACACTGGCAACTGCCAGTCAAAATGCGTTGCTACTATAACATCACATCACGAAAGTAACCGAATAGGCGTGTAAATTTTGCATACAAGGTCATGGAAATTCAGTGCCTTGAAGATATGCCAATATTTATATATTGGCATTACAGTCACAGATAATACTTCAGAATAAGGTTTATCTCTATAGTACTTTTATTATTATTCTATATTTATTTTGAATTCTGGTCTCCTTTAACCATACCTTCTGAGACCTTGGCTTGGAGTGATAATTGTACACCATCAAGATCCTAGCCATTGTAGCAGTCGTCAAGGTACTTTGTGACCAAAAGATTTATGATCAATTCTGACCATCTGATCAGGCTGGACTGACTACCAAATTTATCAGAATTTGTTAGGAGATAGGTTTATTTGCTCTTATTAATCAAATCTGGAGGCATTTCAAGAAAAAAATCACATTATGTTACTTGTTTCTTAAGTAAAACCTAAAATTACAAGATATACATTTAAACTCATGTGAGTAATGACAAGTTGATGAAATGTTTTGAAATAATGCACAGTATATGTGATAACATTTACAACAAATGTTCAAGTCACTTGAACATTAGCAATTCTAGCAACTGCAAACCTTTTTTTAACCAAAGATAAAACTTGCTTCAATAATTTAAATATTTTTAATGTAGTCAAATGTTAAGCTTTAATTCTGTGCATGTTATTTTTTAAACTTGGACAAAGGTTTGACAAGAAATATGTTCTTCTTAAAGCAAAATCTTTTCTTGTTCATAATTAAATATTGTTGTTCTTAATAGTGCAAAATTATTGGAAAAGGTTAATACATCAATTTTTTGTTAAAACCAATTTCATTCTTTTAAAACCGAGACATAA
This sequence comes from Potamilus streckersoni, assembly GCA_016746295.1. Taxonomy (NCBI): domain Eukaryota; kingdom Metazoa; phylum Mollusca; class Bivalvia; order Unionida; family Unionidae; genus Potamilus; species Potamilus streckersoni. The sequence goes on from JAEAOA010001959.1 coordinate 1,113,172, forward strand.
TATAATGTTCCTTTTTTTGAAAACTTGGAGAATCATTGCTTTTCAATAAGCATGTTATTAACCTGTGGAAAGGGAGAGTCACCACCCAAATACAATACCAATTACAACCAATTTAAAACTTGTCATCATTTCTTTATTTGCCAATTAAAAATAAATGTTTCATGAGATAAATAATTGTGAGCAAGCAAGATGATAATGCAATTTTTATTATCCTGGTACATATGAAGGTTAATAATTGGGTTTTCACTAACCGTCTTACTAAATATGTAAATAATATCTGACATATATATATATATATATATATATATATATATATATATATATATATATATATATATATATATATATAATGGTGTATATCAGTAACAATTTAAGTTGTTCAACATAGATGTTACATAACTGGATAATTAGCCATTTCAACAGATTTTTACCTAAGTTAGTAAAATTTGCTGTCTGGAAAGGCTAAGTCCACTATTAAGATGTTTTGCATTGTTGCTTTAGTTTTAAGTAAGGTGTCTTGCCTTAGGATGCTACAGACAATATGGGAGCTGAACCTGGTCCTCCTGTGTAGGAGCAGAGCCCAATAACCACTGACCTACTTCACTTCTATTGGTATTGTATATGCTGGTCTTACAGACATCAATATATTATCAAATTATTATGAACTGTGTGTTACTTATTATTTTAATATCTTATATTTTCTTCAGTTTAAATTTTATAAATGGATTAGTATCATTAGTATTGTATTATTTTTGGATTACTTGTCATATTAAAATTTAAGCTTCAAACAAATAAGCTCCAAAATTCTTTTTCAATGTGTTACATAATTTTTCTGCTAAGGGAAGAACTTGGCATAACCTCAAACCTGTCATTTGAAGTAGTTATTATCATAGCATATTTGGAATGTTTTTCTGATACAAACTGGCAAGTAACTGTGCACTGTAGCATGTGTTTACAGGTGTTTCAGCATGAAATTACTACTGAATATCCTGACATTCCACAAGTACAAAAATCTACCCTACCAATGTGACAAAAATTAGATTAGTAAGAAATCCTATAGAGTATTCACATGTTTCCCAAATCAGATAAAAGACAACCTCATTAATATGTGCTAGTTAAGAATTAGACCCTTATTGTTCACAAGTTCAGCCAATAAGATGGTAGAAAACCTCATAATATACATGTCTCACATAACTAAACTAATCAGAGGTCTTCATGGTATAAACTTAGCACTGTGTCTAATCAAAATCTGACAAGAAATTTTGGTTTTTTGAGTGTTCGCATGCTGAGACAAACTGATGCATGATCACCTCTTTCACATATGAGGATGTCACTCCTAAATGAACATATCTGAGATCATGGTACTATATACTTGCTGGTGTCATCTGATGAAAATCTGATTAGAAATTAAGGCTCCTCAGTGTTTATAAAAGTGTTGATGAATGATGCAGCAGATGATACATGATATTTACAAGGCCATATTGTCAGCTTATATGGCATTTGGCCAGGTCAGCAAAAATTATTATTTAATTTTATTTAATTACAGAGACTCAGCAAACATTGCACAATACAAATTATTATACGAGTTTATCAAATATCATTTCAAAATCATCATGTTATAAACAAATATGAAAGTTGCATTATATTCCTTTACATAACAGAAGGGGATTATTGATTTGAACTGATGATGTCCGTCTTCAATGACCTGGGAAACTTTCTTGGCAATACAAATTATAACACTGGCAGTATCACAGGTATTTTGAAGATTTAACAAATTTATCATTAACATACCATTTAAGTAGGCAAGTGTCATTCACATATCTGTTATTTACTTTAATATTCCACATAATTTTGTGAACTTAACACCTCAATAAAAAAATAAATTTTCCTCCTATTTTCATTAATTTCACCATATAAAATCAATGCCTTTAGAGACTCTAAGATTTGATAAAAAGAGTTCAAATGTTTCATCCATTTTGTCATATTTTTTAAAACATGTAAACATCTACTTAATTTTAACTTGCTTTACCTGACAAAACTTTCAAATCTATATGTCCACAGAAACTTAAATCTTCCTTCTTTATTTTTTACATAGGACTGTTCTCGCATTAGTTTCATGCCGGACCATCACAGTAAAACATGTGACACTAATATTTCTTAAAGTCAACAAATCATCTGTTGGTGTAATTTTGTAACAATCTCTTGATTGCAGAGCTGGTTTCTAATTCCATCACAGTTTGTCCCTCTGAGTCTGGCACACTGATGTCTGCACCATAAGCAAGCAGGACTTCAACAACATCTGGGTGTTCGCATGTTACAGCTGGAAGAAACATAAATTTGTTATTGAGCAGGTATTCACACAATAAACTTCTATCCCCGTTTTATGATATCAGCCAGTATTCAATGATGAATAGCACAGGAAAATAGGTCAGTGACATAATATTAGTGTCTAATGAACATTATTTCCAACTTGCACCCTAATTGTAATTCCATTGTCAAAGAAAATTTCATGGCCTAAAATTAATGTGGCCATTGGTAGGGTTCTAACAGTTATTTATTAACTCGGTTTCAACTCAATTTCTTCTTAGATGGGCCATTTTACAACTCAAGCTGAAAGCATCTATATCGCTGAATATAATAATTTTCCAAGCTGAAAATTGTTCCATCAGTATGTACCTGTTAGTTGTCAAATTTCATAATGCCTTGGATTTTTATACTAGCCCTTTGCTTAATAACAACTACACTGTGCAGTAAATAAGCATTAGTAGGGTCAAATAAATCAATGGCATTTCCAAAGTGAAGTTTTAAAATAAAAATGTACTGTATTGTGTCATGTCACTTGCCATATAGATAGAAATAACAAATGCATTTAGTGTATATCAGCTAAATGGTTAGTACTTGTGTTTGTCAGCATCATCATGGCCAATAAAGAATTGAATGAAAATGTTATAGCTGGAATCATATTTACCTTTTTTTTAAAAAAAAAATACTGCTTAAAAATAGAAATGGTCAAAACTAGTTACTAATACTGTAAAATTAAATATCAGCATATAGGAAAGTCACTTCTCTGATTGCTCGTCTCTCCAATGCTTGAATGATTGAAGCTTAAGTTTCATACATTTTAAGCCTAATTTCCATCAGACATTTGGTTAACTGAGATCTGCATCCCCAAGTTGATACTAAGGTTTGGACTTGTATTGAACAGGACATCAAGAATGCAGTGGCTGTTGGAATAACAGCAAAGTTTTGGGCTTCACTCCATCATTGGGATTATTATGAGAAACTTGCTGCTGAAATGTCCTGAAAATTCAAGAACATGTTGTTTCTTTCACAATAAGAAATACAAATAAATTTGGGAGCTTGTATGAACACTTATGTTTACTGACTTGCATCCTTAAAATCAAGTACATGGAACAAGACCATCTACTGAAGATGATTAAATAGTGCAGATCTCCCTTTTGATCGTGTTCCCCAGATGCCTCAGCCTGATTTGCTTCATTTACCAGTATTTCCATTGATGCTTTAAGTTCCAATAAAGACAAAAGTCACAAGATTCCTAGCCCCAAGTGTGCTGAAAGTGATGATTTCCCAGATCCAGAGTGTAACTGATGTGATCATCTTAAAAGTGGAGGGCAGAACATATACAGCAGAGGGTGAAAAGCATGAGCTTGACAGATACAATAATCAAGAGGTCCCCATCATTGGTTCCACTGGTGCACATGTAGAACTCATATTTTTTATTCCTTAAAGGTGGGAACAGAACTTGCTGCTGTAATCAACTTTGGCTTCATTGCCATTCAGTGTTCAAATGTTCTTTGGTTGTGGAAGTTTTCACAAAAGCTGGTCTGATGACAAATGTTAATGAGTAGTTAATTTGCGATTAGTTAATTTTTGATGCCAATTCCCTCTATGCAGATTAACTCCATATTTGCTGGATCTTTCTTGAGAAACAGTTAACAAATACTATCTGTGATGAACTGTAAATTATATATTGGTGTCCTAGATATAAAGATCACCTGCTTAATATGGACAGAAAACACATATTTGCTAGAAATTTATATTTTCATTGCATATAAAATTACTGTCACAAAATAAAATGTTAAATATAAAATGTAGTTGATTTCATTGTGCATCTGTTATATTTTACACCTAGTTTTGGTACCTGAATGATACTATCAAAATGTAGCTTTTGGGGGAGAAGGTTACATTAAATTTAAATGATATTATTACCTGCTGCAATTGCATAGCTCTGTAATGGACAGAAAATACTAAATTATATGAAAACTCATCCTCCCATTAGGTAAACTGGAAGGTTTATGAATACCAGAATGATCCTGATCCAATCTGCAGATGCCTTTTTCATGTGCAGTGTCCTTCATTCTTCTTTCAGGACATGCATAACCTAGTGGGACAATCAGTGCGGGGTGTGAGGACGGAATCTGGCAACAGTAACAGTTAATACATCATATGATGTGTTTATGATTTTAATGTAGCTTTAAAAAATTTCAGTCATATTGAAATGATGTCTGCAATGTGCAAGTTTATAGTGATGTCTAGCACTGGGGCATCATGCCGCAGACATGTAGCATGATGTCCTACCCAGTCACATTATCCAGACACCAAGCTGACCATTCCTAATACTAACCTCTTAATGCTGAGTGTTAAGCAAGGCAGCTGTTAGTACCATTTTTGTAAGTTTTTGGTATGACTCGACCAAGCATTGAACCCATGACCTCCCTCATCAGAGGCAGACACGCTAACCACTAGGCCACTGGAGCTGTTAACAGCATTTAATTAAAAAAAAGCAACTGAGATAACCTGGAAACTAGCTTTTATTACATAAATCAACCCCCAAAAAGTTACACAACTTACCAAAATGCAATGCAGTCTGCTCATCTGCATCCTGTAAAGTATAAGAAGTACATATTATATAAAGTAATATGCATATTTACTGCAAAAAGACATTTAAAAAAAAAAATGCAAAAACCATATTTTTAGCAAACCTTTTATTAAGCTAACAATGAAACCTCAATATTAATCGTAATCTTAAAGCAATAGGTTCAGACTATTCTGAACAACTTGAGGATTAAGCTTAATCCAAATAAGACTGGTTGTTGTTGTTGTTGTTGGGTTTAACGCCATTTTTCAGCACACAATAGACTATTCATGGCGGCCAGTATTATTGGTGGAGGAAGAAACCGGGAAATCACCGGAAAGAACCACCAACCAACAGGAAGCTACTGGCAAGCTTTCTCACATATCCACATTCGCGAATCCTAGACTCGAACCCATGCAGACAGAGGTGAGATGGCAGTGATCCGTAATGGACAGTGCTTTAGACCACTCGGCCGGCCACTCGGGGCCCACCCCAAAAAGACTGGAATATTAAGCTTAAACCAAAAAAAGACTTGAACAATAAGCTTAATCCAAATAATACTGGAACAATAAGCTTAATCCAAATAAGACTGGAATAATAAGTTAATCCAAATAAGACTGGAATAATAAGCTTAATCCAAATAAGACTGGAACAATAAGCTCAATCCAAATAAGACTGGAACAATAAGCTCAATCCAAATAAGACTGGAACAATAAGCTCAATCCAAATAAGACTGGAACATTAAGTTTAATCCAAATAAGACTGGAACAATAAGCTTATCCAAATAAGACAGGAACAATAAGCTTAATCCAAATAAGACTGGAACAATATGCTTAAACAAAAAAAAAAGACTGGAACAATAAGCTTAATCCAAGTAAGACTGGAACAATAAGCTTAATCCAAATAAGACTGGAACAATAAGCTTAATCCAAATAAGAGTGGAACAATAAGCTTAAACCAAAAAAAGACTGGAACAATAAGCTTAATCTAAATAAGACTAGAACATTAAGCTTAAAAGAGACCTGAAATGAAACTTTTCCTTTTATGTATGTAATTCTCCACAAATTTTAATTTGACTGATACCATGATTCCATAAATTGCAGAGTTTTTCTGAGTTTTGATGAGACAACAGATCGTGTGGTCCCATGATGCAATACTAGCCAGTCCTCATATACAAACAAAGATTGTGAGCAAGGCGGAAAGGAGATGAGATTTGGATTGCACTTTCAAAAGTTGAATCTCCTTCCAAGATATGCTCATTACTCTATCTGTTGAATTGTGTGTTAACAATGTATTTAACACCTGAAAGCAGAAAAGTACAACAGTAAGATGGTGCTCATATTTCATATTTTGGAATTTTAAAAAAGCAATGTAATTTTAAAAGAAATACTTATACATTGTGTGATGTGAAGAAAAAAAAACATGATAAAGATTAAGGGATGGTGCCCAACATAAAAATAAAAACTTTACCTCAATGCAATAAATTCATTTAAAAGGATGAGGTTCAATCATATGATATGTAAATGATATATTCATTACCTACCCCCAACATGCACAAACCCACATAAGGAGTAATATCTTGAAAGTATACATCCAACACTAAAACACTGAGATAATACTGAATTCTGTGTGAAACAATATCAATTACTGGGGAGGTGTAAATGGCATTGAGAACAGTTTTCATGGATCGTAAGTTAAGCATTAGTTTTTCCACCCCACCCCCCATATATATGCAAAGCAGAAATCATAAGTAATTAATTTAACATTAAAAAGCTTCCTTCTTATGAATCAGTTACATCTTATTTTACATGCAGGCTACAGTTAAGTGTACTGACAAATCTGATAATATTATACACATCTGGTCTAATAGTTTATCTACTGTACTGGTCAGTGCACAAAGAAATTTTTTTAGCCAATGGCCCCAGGCTGGTGACTTAAATAAACTTACAAGCCCTGACTGAATGCCATAACCCCAGATAGATCATACCTGACAACTCACAAGCCAGGTGAAAACCTCCCAATTTTTGTGGTTTTTTTACACCTACCTTCCAATCTCATAATATTTTCAGATTTTTCACAGAAATCTCACGATTATTACATTATGTCTGTTAATTTTCATTCTTCAGAAAAAGAAACCAAACTGTATGTAAATAGATACAATGTATGCAATCCACAGATGCCATATTCTATTTCATTAATTGTGAATACTATAGTGACAAAATCAGTGCTGGGGCCCCTAGTTGCCTCATGGTTTAAAGCACTGACCGTTACGGATCACTGTCATCTCACCTCTATCTGCCTGAGTTCGAGTCCAGACTTGGCTAATGTGGGTAAGTGAGAAAGCCTGCTAGTAGCTTCTCATGGGTAGGTGGTTCGTCCTGGGGTTTTCCAGGGTTCTTCCTCCACCATTAATACTGGCTGCTGTGTATAGCCTATCTTGTGCTGAAAAATCGTGTTAAACCCTACAACAACAAAATCAGTGCCATATTTAGGCACAAGCTAAACAAATAGAACCTCTAAAACTTCACATAGCATTGGGTCTCGCTATGTCTAAATTTGGCACTGGAAGAAATAATTAATATCATACACTTTTTTCTTTCAATAAATAGAAAGTTAGGATTAAATATTATTCCCATAAATTTCAGATTTTTTTAAAAAAAACCCACTAAAACAGTACTAAAATAAAAAATAAAAATAAAAAATTGTCACTAATTAGTTTAAATCCCATGAATGATTACTGTGAATGCTGTGTAATTTTCTCTGCAAGCAAAATCGCATCTCCATTTCCGCCAAAGAAACTCTGCCAGTTAACACCTGACATTCCTCTACTGTACATAAGTTTAATTATCATGACTAAATTAGAAGTAAGATTAAAACAAAATATGCCATGCAGTATATATGCCTCCAAAGAACGAATTCTGACTAAATATTTTATTCAGTAAACAGTGTTACATGCCTTAAGAATTAAACCAAAGGAAATATGGTGGGACAAAACATGGGAAAAACCGTTACATGTACGGTATATTGTGAATGCAGATTTGAACTGTTAAAGACCTAGGCATCCTAAGTTACAACAAAAATAAGGGCATCATTTATTGCCAATCAATTGCTGGTGCTTACATACACACCGTTGAAAATGGTTTCTTTGAAGATGTCTGAAGGGATGTCCTTTTCACAAGATAAATGCAAGGATAAGGATTAACTGTTAATTGGTCACACTGGCTTTTACTGCTTGTGTACTGAAGTCAAAATTTCAGCTATTTTGCAGCTCAGCCACAGCTAACCAGAATATGAAAACAGGGGCTTGTTATGGGGAATAACAAGGTGTATCACAGGGAGCAATTGCCATCCCATATTGTCACCTACCCCAATTTCTACTGTCAGCCAGTTAATGTGAAACTTTGGCTTCTAAAAAGGGAGATTTTTTATATGCATAAATTTTACATGTTTTAAGGTAATTAAGAACAATAGAAGTTCAATTTGTCAAAAAATATATATTTTCTTCATATTATAATGCAACACACAATTTTGCATACGATTCAGATTTAGAATCTGATGGAAAATGTTAAAAGCAAAGATTTTTTATACAAACCACAGGCATTTTTAGTTTCCTTCAGAAAATCATTGGTGATCACTGGTGACATTCACTGTGATTCTTAACCTTCACACTTTGCAGGCTCTCAATAGTCTTCTGGTTCAGACTTCCCCTTGAATCACTCTGGATTTTCTGAAGAATGTAGAAATGTCCTCTGTGTTTTTATCCACTTTTGATCCAATCTAAAATAATGCCTTCAATGTGGGTGTGTTTATTACAGAAGAATTGTTGCTCCTATGTGATGGTGTCTGTATATGCCTGGTGATATCATTTCTTCCTCCATATGCTATCTTAAAATCCAATTTGCATGAAAGACACAATGCAAAGTCAGGACCTTTGCTACTAGCCTACACACACTTAAATTCTAGTATCCAAGTGTTGCTAAACTTGATGTAGTATTTCTTAGCTGGTGGCTTCTTAGGATTGGGAGAAAGCGGATGTTTTGGCATTTCGACATAAATTGAAAAAAATATACAAGCTTCCTAAAAAAATTCATTTTAAACCATTGTGAACAATTCAGGAATAATTAAAAGACATCAAATCAAAATACTCAAGTGTTTCTGTCCAGATAATGTTTGGTCGGTCTCTGTTTTATTTTCCTTCCATGACAGATCAGCAGAGTTTTAGTCAAAGACTTATAGTCATCAGAGATTACCTTTGATCCTTTTATTACTTATAACACCTCAAACAACATCCTGCATTTGGCCTTTAACTCTCCAAATTACAACAATAAGGTAATCAATTAGCTGCTTCTGTGTCCACATACTGACATTTGTAATCCCACTACAATCAGTTATATCATAGGTCTATTATTTCTGGCTCCCAGTAGACTGGTTCTGGCTGTTTTATCTAATGTGTTGATAGAACATATAAAAAACCTGGATTTAAAAATAAAATAAAAAAATTCCATGTAATTTTCAAAACCGGTAGATTTCAACTACTAAATGGAATGTGCAGTAGATGGTATTTTTTCCCTACCGTTACAGGTATGCACACATTTAACACTTTTCCCAGGATTTAAAATATCCAACGGTATGTCTGGAATAGCATTAACATTTAGCCTTGGTTGCGCATTTGCATATCCTAGAGCTGACATTTTTTCAAGATCCCTCTTGCAACATTCTTTTGAGAAATGTAATGAGCACAGAGTGATATATGGTGTTGCTTTGAAAACAACTTGTTTTCAATAATGTATCCATACTTTCTTTACGTCTTTATCTTTATCTTTAGGAAAAGAAAAAAAAAATGTACAGCTTTTTCTTAACGTGTTATTACACCAGGCAACTGCCAGTCGTTATGCTGAAGTGGCTACTATGGCATCACATCACAAAAATAACGGAATAGGTGGATAAATTTTGCATACGAGGTTGAGAAAATTCAGCTTCCTGAAGATATGCCATTATTTAAATATTGGCATTATGATTGCAGATGATACTCCAGAATAAGTTTTTCTTCAATGGTGCATTTATTATTGTTCTATATTTCCATTGATTTCTGGTCTCCTTTAATTTAAATAAGACTGGAACATTAAGCTTAATCAAAATATAAACTAAACATTAAGCTAAATGTAAGATGTGGACAGATGTGTATATATGAATGGAAATGTATGCATATGGACAGCAGAACGATCATTATTTTAAGGTTCTGCCAAAGTGTGCTATACAATTATGAATATAACAATTTTATTTAAAACACTTTTGTAAGATCCTATCTGGCAAATTTTTTAATGTTGTGTCTTCGTTTCAAAACCTTTTATTAAACTGGGAGGCAACAATATACTTTGTTGTTGTTGTTTGGGCTTAACGCCATTTTTTCAGTACACGATAGGCTATACATGGCAGCCAATATTAATGGTGGAGGAAGTAACCCGAGAAATCCGAAGAAAGAACCAAAAGAACCACCGACTCATGAGACCCTACTGGCAAGCTTTTTCACATATCCACATTGGCTGAATCTTAGACTCGAACCCATGCAGACAGAGTTGAGATGGCAGTGATTCGTAATGGAGAGCGCTTTAAACCACTAAGGGCCCCACAACAATATGCATTTGCTAGGTATCAATACATACTGCTATACACAACTAATAATATACATTTCAACTCTAAATAGTGGAAACATCAGCATACATTTTAGTCCAACATTTAATTCATTATTCTCATTTTAATGTCTGAAGATTATTTCTGAGTAAAAATATTAATGATTCTGATGTCCGTATTAACGCTACAAAGAAATCAAAACAATATTTGATGGATTGCTTTAACCATACAACAGCATAAATTCATCCTCTTTAAACAAGATTGATATGTCACATTGTGACTGAATGTAAAACTTTAAAGAGAGACTGATTTACAATCTTTTCTAACATTTACAACCAGGACCAAAACTTTTCATCATAATTAAAATTGACCAAAATTTCTGTGACAGTTAATAATATTTTATATATGACTGAAGGTGAAATTTCCAGGAAAGTTGTATGTTTTACACTCGATCAAGACGAAGACACGTATGATACAACAGAAAGAAGATGATAAAGATACTCTTAAATGTCAGGATTTTGTTGGTTTGATGTATATATAAGAATGATAAGGTCTTAACACTATGGCAAATACTTAGACCTCTGACTCAAGCTCTTTTTTTTAATGCTTTGGTAAATGTTATAACCCTCTGAAAGAGCACTTGTGCTCTGGAAAATGTGTGAACCCACTGTCGACAACTCTTTTTCACGCACTATGAACCCTCTGATTAGAACTCTTCCTAAATGAAAATATTTGAAACCTCTGCCTCTCTTCCCTAATGCTCTGGAAAATTACTAAATCCTCAAATACTCCCTCAATGCTCAGGCAAATGGTTGAACCCTCTCACTTAAAAACCTTTCTAATACTTTGGCAAAGGTTATGACAATCCAACTTCAACTCTTTTCCAATACTATGGCAAATACTGAACCTCAATCTCTTCACTAGTGCTCAAGCAAATGTTTGCTGTGGTACTCTGAGTCCCCTGACTCAAACTCTCCCCTTAAAGCAACGTTGACTTTGAACTCTGATAGAAACGTTCCCTTAATGCTGTTTGACTCTTAACCATTTGATAAAAACTCGCCCTTAATATTGTGTGACTTTGAAACTTCTGACAATAACTCTCCCCTAAGGGCAGATGCTGTAGCAATTGTTTGCTAAGTGTTATGTGACAAGCGCTCATACTCAGTAACAAAGAAAAGAGTGAAAGCCATCAAGCTTTGTACATTTTAACAAAACAATTTATTTCCCTAAACAATAATGTAAAAATTGGTAAATATGACTTACAGTTTGTGAATATAATCCAAATATGATTCTAAGAATAAAAACACAAGTCCTATCACTACATAGTCCTATAAGAATCCTGGTTCGAGTCCCGACGACGTACCAATATGAAGGGCGATGACGTCAGATGTAGTCGAATGTATAAATATCAAAATTTCCTCACCTGAATCACAGTCTTTGTTTTCGAATAATTCCAGAATAAAATTCTACAAATATCTTTAAAAAAATTTATAAAAAAAAAAGTCAACTTGTTGAGTTTCCAGGGGATTAAATTGTTAAATCCAAAAATCAGATGAAGAACAAACAATCTGGTAACAAATAAAAAAATAATACACCTTGTTCCTTCAAGGTGTTAGAATGACTCTGTCCGAAAATATTAAAATTGCATATTTATACCCCCAAGACATCATTTCAAGCCTCGTGAGATTGATCATGTGGTCTCTTACTACACTATCTTTTGCATGCAGGCCAGTTTGTCCCAAATTAAGAACGAATCATAAAAAAGGCTGTTTACACTTAGTGATCACAAAAGAAAGTATGCCTCTGATATTGACCAATCATTTTAACTTCCTGTTTAGTGTTAGCCCACAACAAAGGTAAATTCTTAAAATATAATTATCACATAATACTTATTTGTCTTAAATAAACAAACTTTGTTATAAAAATATATCTCATTACTGAAAAAGAACCATGAAACTGACACAAATATTCATTGCAATAAAATACAATGAAACAAAAATGAAATAAAAAGAATTTTAAAACTTACAAACAAGCAATTTAATCACATATACATAAACTAAAGCAAATGTTTGCTGACATTGAACTATTCGATACTAACTCTCCGTTAATGCTGTGAAAAATATGTGCTGTGTGACATTGAACACTTGGACTCAAACTCTTCCCCCAATGCTGAAGAAATTGTTGGCTGTGTGACAATGCACACTCAAACTTAAAATGCTCCCTTTAATACTGTATCAATTGTTTGCTCTGTGACTCTAAACTCTATGAAATAAACTCTACAACTGTGGCATATGTTTACTTTGTGACTTCAACCCTTATGACTCCAGTGCTTAGTTAATGCTCTGGCATATGTTTAAAGATACACAACTTTTTTCCTAAAACTCTGGCAAAAGTTGAAACAATCTGATTTCAAACCTCCAATAATACTATGGCAAATGTTTCCTGTTTGACTCTGAATCCTATGACTCCAACTCTTCACTAGCTGTGGCAAATGTTTAATTTGTGGCTATAAACCATTCACTCAAATTCTTCCAAAATGTTTGAACCCTGTGAAGCCAACACTTCCCTAATTCTCTTGTGAACCTCTGAGTCCTCTGATTCCATTTCATCCCTAATGCTATTGCAAATTTTTGAACCCTCTGAATCCAAATCTTTTCTACAGCCCTGGTAAATGTTTCTGGCAAATGCATGAAAATTCAGACTTGAACTTTTGCTTAATGTTAGGTGTATTTATTAACCCTTTTACTTAATAGTGTGCAAATATTTACTTTGTGGTTGAACCTTCTGACTTCATCTCTTCCCTAATGTTTGGTCTTAAATATTTGAATTGTAGGACATTAAATCTTCTCTAATGCTCGAAGAAAAGTTTGAATCTTTGGACAACATCTCATTCACAATGCTCCAGCAAATGTTTGAACACTCCAAACCCAGCTCTTCCATCAATAGTCCATCAAATGTTTGAACACTCCAAACCCAGCTCTTCCATCAATAGTCCATCAAATGTTTGAACATTCTAACCCCAGCTCTTCCATCAATAGTCCAGCAAATGTCTGAACACTCCAAACCCAGCTCTTCCATCAATAGTCCAGCAAATGTTTGAACACTCCAAACCCAGCTCTTCTATGTCTTCTTCGTGTAGTGAAATTACTTCACATATGTCACTAATGCCAAAATATTATTACTATTGGCATCTATGATTTACAAGAAAGACAATAATGGCTCCTAATGTGATTTACCTGTTCATTAATATAAGCCTTTCTTTCAAGCAAGATTTTAACCATCTCAGTGAGTCCTCTGTCACAGGCCCAATGCAGTAATGTCATTCCCTGAAATACAAACTCAAATTTTTAACATGCATAGACAGTACAATCTGCATATAATAGGTTTCTGCCCAATCACTCATCAAGATTAGAAAAGATTTTACTATAAAGCTATCTGAAGAAAAAAAAACATGAAGGAATTCAGAGGTAGTATTTTCTTTTTCAAACAATGTGGGGTTTTTTAGGATTATTATTATCAATAATACTTACCTGATCACAATAACTGAGGAGAACAATTACTTCACACACTCAGATCTTGCAGCTATGATATAAGTAGTCTGCCCATGCCTGAATAGTAATCACACTTTGATACAGGGATTGACACCAAATCCTGTGAATACTTCAGTTACTAATGGAGCAGGAGGCATTCTCTCAATATGGATGTAACTGAGGGAAGGGTGGGAGGGTGTATGTGTATTATGATTGGGTAGGCAGCATTGAAGAAAGATTTTACATATTATTCTTCAGATATGTTACCTTAATACCTTAACAGAATAAGAAAAAAGGTTGTGGGAGTTACATTCTCTTACCCACAAGAGGCCTAATCCTGTCTCTTAATGTAAGACAACTTCTACACAAACCAACTGGAGAATAGACTTCTTCCTCCTGCAAATCGAGCGGAAGTCATGATGCTGCATCCTTATAAAGCTGTCAAATGACCTGAGAAGTAACCTGTAGCACTAGAGTTATAGGTCCTACCAAGACTGAGTCTTTTCAGATTAAAGATAAAAGAGTAATGGAAGTCTTCTATCATGATTAGTGCTACTCTTTCTCATCAAGGAGTTAATGAGGCATTGATGCAGACAGCAATGTGTTTGTGCTCACATGCAAATTTTTTTCCCATGTAAACTTTAGGTGAAGAATTGTTTTGCTTAAGCAACTGTCTCTAAAACTGATGAACTATTTGTTCATAAGGGCTTGTTTAAAATGATCCAGATATGCATGTTCAATGACTAAATTGGGACTGAATGCCTGCTGTCATGGTTGCTTGCTCATTGTCCTGGAGATTTGAGGTGCTATATTGATGAGGTTGTTAATCCACAATTTTTCCCACTTGACTGGAGTAATCAGGATGAAGTGACATTCAGATTCTCTTGTCTCCTGCATCACATTCAGAAACAGGTATTGTTGTTGGGTGAGCATGTGTCCAAATTATTACAATCTACAAAGACAGCATTGACTGCCTACAGATTTGGGGCTGGTGAGCCAAAAGTTGGATCACTGCCATCTCACCTCTGTCTGCTTGGGTTCGAGTCTAAGAATCGGTGAATGTGGATATGTGAGAAAGCTTGCCAGTAGCTTCTCGTGGGTTGGTGATTCTTTCCGTGGATCTCCTGGTTTCATCCTCCACAATTAATACTGGCCACCATGTATAGCCTATCATATGCTGAAAAATGGCATTACGCCCCAGAACAACCAACCAACCCAAACATATTTCATCTGCCAATGGTCAAGTCCAGCAGACACATGTGCAAAGTGAAAAACGAGAGATGAAGTGACCATTCTGTTGCACTAAATGATTATTCTGGTTCAGTGAGTCTGCTAATACCTGATGATCTTGTTCATGGATTTGTTGTTCAAGATACCAGATTACAAAATTCCCATTAAGATCTGGAGAACTTCATTTCCTTTGCCTTCTGAGACAATTCACAGCAGTGGAATGTGAAACAGAACAGTGTGTCTTCCCATGTAGATTCTCCTACCACCAATGGAATGCTTTCTGTATGACTTTTCATCTATAAGATATTGGTGTGCAATAGACAATCCTTAGTGCACAGCCATCCATTTTGCCTCACTGAATGATGGAAGGCAATGTGCACCCCAGCCCATTGTGCTTTTGTCTGTACAAACTATCAACTTTAACTTTATACCTGTAAGTGACCACATGATGTGAGCCAAGTGTGGTTTCCCCATTCATGGGATGGGACCTCATATGCAAGGTTTGTTCCAGCTGCCATTAGGACAATGTTATCTGGTTATAGGTTACCTGGGCATTGATGTCCACTTTTACACAGAGTAAATGCTGACAGTGAAGGACTCTCTGACTGAGAGGGTTCTCTGTAAGAACTGAAGTTACTGGCTGCCTTGGGTTTATAATAGGAACTGGGCACAAAGGCACTAACTGTCCATAGTATGGCATGGAACTTTCATGGTACTGTAAAGCATGTTTGCACAAACTGGATTTATTTCTCTAGGGTGGCTGTGTACAGATGCAGGAATGGAATATGTGGTATTAGATTATTGTGATGTGAAGTGATTATGATTTTTTAACAATCATATTTTTTCAGTCATATCGCTACGATGTCTGCAGTGTGGCAGTTTAAAGTGATGCAGACATGCCTACCCCAGAAAACGTTTTTGAGGGATGCCACCACAAAAAATAAGGGACAGAGCATGAAAATGAGGAACATAAGAAGGTTTGAGTGAATAAACATAATAAATTCTCAAAATATCATTAAATACTAGTAATGCATAGATATAATAAATATTTTTGTATAAAACCCAGTACCCACCTATTTACAATATATACAAAATTCAAGTCCAGGAAAGATCTTTAAGTTTTCTTAATCATTGCTTAAATCTGTAGAAACAGTGAATGGGCAATTCTGCATTTTTTCTAGCTAATTTTAATGTAGTATTGGCCGCTATTTCTTTAACAGTAGCAGTTCCTTTTGATCTTCTGCACTGAAATTGTTTAGCAATGTCAGAGTCACTAAAATTAATTTTAAAAGCCCTTGAAAATGTATCAAGTGAGCTCATGGGCAGATTGAATTTAGTAATTTTATCTATTATTATAACTTCAGCTTTAATTACATCAGACTTGGGCATAGACGATGAAGTCACACTAGATCCAGCAAATAATAAAACAAAATCCAACAATTTTTTTTAAAGCGTTTTAAATTTTTTTTCAAGGTTGGAAGGTCTTTTTTTCTGAAACATGTCTGTGTATATCGAACATTCCTCCAGACTTTATTGAAAATTCACAATTACAGAAGTTGCAGAAAGTGTTTGTTTTTGTATTCTTTCCTGGCTTCAAGAATTCATACCCAACAGTGTATTCATTATAAAAAAAAACATTGTAAGTTTTCAATCACTTTCTTCGATATCCAATTGCTTCTTAGAAGCTATGAATTTTTAGTCCAGAATCAAGAAACAAATTGTAATCAGAATATAAAAGAATCTGTGAATGTTGATGTTCATATAACAATCGCCTCAGATAATGCATTTGCATCAGCTATTTTAAACCATTGTGCAACCGCAGATTTGATAATTTAATGTTCCGGTCTGTGATAGCATATTTTATGACATGCAGATTTTATATCCATGCTTTTGCGGATTTTCAACACTAGATGCGTATCTGCGGGATGCAAAAGCCAATTTGGTCATTTTGCAGGATTAATGCGCAAATTGCAGGATGGTAGGCATGTCTGGTGATTGCTAGCACTGGGGCATTATGACACAGACAAAGCATGAAGTTCCACCCAGTCACATTATCCTGACACTAATTTCCTAATGCTGAGTGTCAAGCAAGACAGTTGTTAGTACCATTTTTGTAAGTCTTTGGTATGACTCGACCGTGAAATTGAACCCATGACCTCCCGCATCGGAGATGGACGCTCTAACCATTAGGACACCTGAGCGGTTTTTGGATCATTGTTAAGTCCCTTCATGCATATCGGAAAATTAGATTCAGTTCAGTATTGATGAAGAATGATCTATATTTAATGGAATATAGATAAATGGGCACCGAATGATCTCTTTCTCTGTACTTTTATCGATACTTATTCTCGAAAACTCTGGCTTTAAACTTGAAATTGATCTTCAGGACCATTTCCCCTGACAACTGGCCAGTGAGTTGGGTGCATTGTGGTTCTATGAGTAGACTGATCCTTAAGAGTGCACTGATGTCTTAATGGCATATGGGATGTTGACCCAATAATTTAACCTAATAGGAAGGATTGGCATCACTGATGATCTGATGAAGTTAGATTCAGAATCCAATAGTGAAGTAACAAGGCCATTTGTATCCTTCATAACTTTGTAAAATTCCTTTTCTAGTAGCAGGTTAAAGAATTTGTAACAAAACAAACCCCTATTATAACATGCAAGATGGCATTTGAGGTGCTTACAGATGAAGACTCTGTATTCACATGGCTGCTACAATGTTCTCTAAGTCAGTAACTCAACCTGACAGATATTAGTTGAACACTGATTGGTCTTTGTAGATTAGCATGGCAAGAAATGCTAAATTTAAAACCAAGCTGTTGATGGGGATGGGACAAGGGTGAATAACTCTGGTGCAACAAGTGAGAGGCTTTGAATGACATGGAAGGCAGTCTTCTCTTGTCAGTCAGTCCTAGTAAAGATAATAGTCTGTAAGAATGCTTCATCATATCTAAATTAAAATGGTGACAGAGACACTGTGCAATCTTTGATGAAACTGGAAACAAATTGTTTAAAGAAGTGACCTATATTGCTCATAGAAATTCTTGATTGGATCTGATCACTAAGCAACCATTCCCTTTGAATGCCAATGGAATGAATACCCAATTGATTATTTGAATTTACGTTGCATGCACCCTATCAGGCATGTGCAACAAATGACTTCAAATCCCGTGTGTACTGGGGCACTAAACTTGTGGTATAA
This sequence comes from Potamilus streckersoni, assembly GCA_016746295.1. NCBI lineage: Eukaryota > Metazoa > Mollusca > Bivalvia > Unionida > Unionidae > Potamilus > Potamilus streckersoni. The sequence continues at coordinate 1,131,647 of JAEAOA010001959.1, forward strand.
ACTAGGAAAACTGCCCAAAGATCTTCTGTCTTATGTCTTAAATCAGGGGTGGGAAAACTACGGCCTGTGGGCCACATGTGGCCCACCAGAGTATATTATGCAGCCTGTAGGCCCTCACATATTATGATCCTATGATGTTGTGATCCTATGTCAATGTTTATTTTGTTTGATTATACTTTTACTATATTTTTGAAATTTAATTTTAAGTATTTGATTCTAATCTAGGGATATAAAATTGATTTTTGTAGCTCTAGAATTGATTAGTCATTAATCGTTAACATCCCTATTTGAAACTGTGTGGAAGTGGCTTGAATAGATGTTGATTTAACCATGAGTACTGCCAAAACGAAAGATTAAGGACAAATGTCATGTTTTTAATGACAAATGAACTGTTAAGTACTGCTTCATGAACATTGAGAGCAAATCAATCTGCTTGCTGAGCAGTGAGTGTGTGACCGTCTTAACAGAGTACAATTTACAAGACACCACCATACAAAACATTTGGATTTTGGGCTCAATTTAACAAATGAAGAGAGAAAAAAGAAATGCCAGGAGTTGGTTAACAATTTAAAGAAGCAGCAAAATGTTTTCACCCAACAGTCTTTAACACAAGATGCTGCAACCAAAGCCAGTTTGGTGATGTCTCATAAGATTGTACAACAGAACAAGCCTTTTTCTGACGACGAGTTCAGCAAGGATTGCTTGTCAGATGCAGCAGACATTATGTGTCCAGAACAAAAAACAAAATTTGACAGCATTTCTTTATCAAGGAGAACTGTAGTCAGGCATGCTGGAAAGATAAGTGACAATTGGATGCACCAACTTTGAGATGCAAGCAAAGACTTTTTGTGTTATTCTCTTGCATTGGATGAAAGTACTGATGTACCAGACACAGCACAATTGTTGGCATTATATGGGGAATAAACACCTCTTTCGAACTTACAGAGGAATTATTTAGTTCTGAGTCACTCAAAGACACTACCACAGGCCAGGATTTTTTCAGTGCTGTTGTGAACTGTGTTGAAAGAACTCAGTGTGGAATAAGATAGCAAGTGTAACAACCAACGAAGCGTGTGCCTTGCCTGGGAAAAACCTAGGTTTGGTGAAGTTAATGAATAATAGAACACACTAACTACATACTCTTACCTCTTGACTGTGTCACCCATCAGGAAAATTGTTGTAAAGCTGTATTGAATATCAAGCATGTTATTTACCCAGTTTTCTGTGTGATTAACCTCATCAGAGCCAGGTCACTTAACCACAGGCAATTCAATGCAATGCATGACGATTTGGAAACTGAATAATCTGATATTATCTACCACAACAGGACCACTGGCTCAGCCTGGGCAAGATATTGAGGCGAGTGTGGGATCTCAAGGAAGAAATAGTTATGTTCCTGGAGATGAAGGGTATTGATTGGGACTTTGTTATTAACATTGTTAATAAAGAGTGGAAGTCAGACTTCATGTTTGCCATTGACATTATGAAAATGATGAATGAACGGAATGTCAAACATCAGGGAAATAGCTTATTTGCACATGAAATGTATGTGCATGTTAGATCATTTCAGGCAAAACTCTCCTTGATCTCCAGGCAAGCTGGTGAAAGCAGGTTTTGCCATTTCCCTTTGCTGCAACAGAAAACCATTTCTGGTGAAATGGCTGACAGGTACAAGGCTCAGTTGGATGCCTTGGTTGTGGAATTTGAAAGGAGGTTCCAAAAGTTCAAGAACTTGGAACCACTCTTCAATATCATCAGTTTGCCATTTAGTGTAGAAGCTGATTCAGCCCCAGAGGATATACAGTTGGAGCTGCTTGACCTACAAGCACATTATGACCTGAGGGAGAAGTTCAAGTCAGTTCTTTTGCTGGAGTTTTATGGATCTTTTTCATCATCAGCATTTTCACATATAAAAAACTTTGCTCCTAAAATTTTGTCACTCTTTGGGTCCATATACATCTGTGAGCAAGCTTTTTCTTGTCTGAAAATCAACAAGTCTGAGAACAGGTCAATGGTGACTGACTGCAATTTGAATACAGTCATGCGAATAAAAACCAGTAAACTGGTTCCACAGTTCAAGAACATTATCCAAAATTGTGAACAGTTACATACTTCTCATAAATTATAATTGTACTCTGTGGTCAGATTGTATGTAAATTAAGTTCCTTTTTTATAATTATTATGATTGGTAACAATAAACTTTTGTTGAAATAATTATGAATAGTAAAATCTTATTACCAAATTAAAAACTTTTAAGTTCGCATTTTAAAATATAATGTGCATGTGTAATACAGTGTGAATGTGAAATAAAATAATAAATACATGGTTATTAACATTAATTCATATTTTCATAATTGAAGTAGACAATATATATATATATATATATATATATATATATATATATATATATATATATATATATATATATATATGCAGCCCCAACATAACAATAAAGTTTTCAATGTGGCTCTTTGTAGAAATGATCCGAATGATTGTGATAATGACCCATTGTGATCTGAGATGTATGGCAGTCTCTGGTTTTGACAAAACAGTGCCATTTTTTTTCTTCATGGTACTGTACCATTTTTTATGCAGAACACTGTGATGAGAGCAATATGCTAAGTCCAGACATGGTGAACGGGACCACCAAAGTTGGTACTTGATGTTATCCAGTTCATTAATTTGGGACTGGGTACAGGATATTTGATCCACACAGCCAGTCCATACTTCTGGAGTGTGAGGCAGTAACCGAGGTGGTTTTTTTAATCTCGATCTTGCTCAATAGCAGGTGATAAAAGTGATTGGGTGTCATGTGGTAAAAGGCCTACTGGTTCTTCCAAAATAGGTATGTCATGATATGATGGTGAGGCAGGAGTCAATGTTGACTTCTTATGAGACACAGTGCCATTGTAGTTCAATACATTCAGATCAGGTGGTAAAACTGTAAATATATAAGATTATGAGACCTCAAACATGGTGTCACACGGTGTCTTTCCAAATGAAAGATGAATCCAGGGTTCCTGCTGACTTAACAAAAACAAATTCCATGACTTTTCCAAAACTTTTCCAGGGCCATTTCATAAAACTCAAGGACTGCGCTATCTTGCATTGTCAAGTAAATGAACATAAAGAATGACATCTTTCAATCTCAAATAACAAATAAGTTAACAAATATTTTTAATATGTACATTTCAAATTTACCTGAGTTAGCACACTTTGACTTTATGTTTTAATGAATGTCACAATTCAATGATCAATGTAATCCTTGTATGTGTTCCTATTTACAATATTAACAAGGGGCTGAGTGGTCTAAAGTTATGGCCGTCACGGACCACTGCCATCTCACCTCTGTCTGCGTGGGTTTGAGTCTAGGATTCTTCGAATGTGGATATGTGAGAAAGCTTGTCAGTAGCTTCTTGTGGGTCCATGGTTCTTTCCGGTTATTTCCTGGTTTCTTCCTCCACCATTAATACTGGCCACCATGTATAGCCTATTGTGTGCTGAAAAATGGTATTAAGCCCCACAACAACAACAACAACAACATTAACAAAACACATTACTTTCCAGTTGCTTTCTTTTATTTAGTGATCTACACCGGAAATCACATGATACTTCCCTTAAGGGAACTTACTCTTGTTATATGAATTAAAACCATTTATCGATTGTAATTTTACCATTTTATTTAACCAGTTCATGGTGCTCTATGAAATTTGAAGTAATTAATTTCTTTAACACCATTGTCACAAATTCCATGACTTTTCCAAAACTTTGTAGGGTTTTGACAAATTCCATAGCTTTTCAAGGCCCTTGAAATTTATTTTTTAAATTCCAAAACTATTCCAGGATTCCATGACCTGCAAGAACCCTGCATATCACTACGATGTCTACAGTGTGGCAGTTTATAGTGATGTCTAGCACCGAAGCATCATGCCACAGACATGCAACATGATGTCCCACCCAGTCACATTATCCTGACATCAAGCTGACTAGTCCTAACTTCTTTAACGCTAACTGACTAGCAAGACAGATGTTGGTACAATTTTTATAAGTCTTTGGTAAGGCTCAGTTAGAGTTTGAACCAGTGACATCCCATGGCAGACACTAACTACTTGGCCACTGGAGTGTTCCTCAGCCATCTGATCATGTTTTAAGGAGTTTCATGTAAAGAATTACCTTTCAACCGAGAGCAACCTTTTACCAAGTGAAATAGTAATCGTAATTGTTGAATAATCTACCACATTTATACTTTGTTATTAAAGCATTTATTCATTAAGGCAATATGTGAAATATTAATAAATTAACATAAATCTTGTTATGTTACACTTTTATGGATCTACAGAGCAATACTGCAACTAATATATGCCATACTTTTGCACCAGATTCTTAAAAAAAAATGTATGCATTATATTCAGTAAAGAAGACTGAATCTGTATTTTAATTTTTTATTCCTTTATGAAAATAGTGAAATGTGATAATTCTACACTAACTGTTGTTGATCTTATAATTTCATCATCTATACATTTTGTTTTCATTATTACAACATGACTGTGAACACATAATAATCTTCTCCTAAAGTACCTTACATTTCTGTAAATACCAAGTTGATACTGGGCCATAAGAAGCAAGGCACTTGTCCCTTTCCTACTACAAGGTAATTATGATTTCAAAATACAAGGACTTTCCTTGAATATAATCTTTTTCAGCAACATTCTTGATACAAATACCTATTCCCATCAAAGTTATAAAAACTGTAATGTATGCTTATTAAGATTTTTTAAAAAATTACCATATTCTCAAGGAAGAGCCTTTCCACACCTGCTGTAAACATCAGCTTTTGAACTTTTTTTTGTAGTGCAATTTTCAGGGAAAATCCCATGTTAGAAACTACATTCACTGATGAAGATGGCCATTACATCAGATCATGTCGTCACTGTTTAAGCTCTAGTCATAATCTGCTATTTTAAGTAACTGGGTTGTATTCTCCACTCTCCAAAATGGAGGAAGTAAATTTTGTTCAGTATTTTCTCGAGTTTGCATTATTAGATTCACTAATATGAAAGCTTAATAACTTGGATAAAGGCTCTGATATAGGCAACAATTAGTTTTTATAAATTATCAAATTCAGATGATTTAGTGATGTAGATGTAGACAAGCTGTACATTTTAATTACGAGAAATGGCAGCAACAGCTGGTCACATGGCTTCACTGGCTTGACAGTGATTAAGTTCTCTCAAGGTTTTAAAGCACATAAAAAATTCTTCTGTGAAAAATAATTATACAACTATAATAATCAAAATTTACTCTTAAATATTTCTATACATAATAGATGTGTACCAAATATGTAAAATGGTTAAAATTTATGTAAAATGTAGCATACACTACACTGCTTAACAATTAACAGACTGGCCTATGTGTATGAGGTCAAATAGGTAACAGGTTTTCTATTTATAGCACACTGTACTGTACTGTGTAACTGGGCCTACAAAGCCATACACTCTATCAGGTGAAGAGTTAAATCCCAAAAATTACCATTGAGCATGCTATGTAATTTCTTTGCAAGTACAATGACCTCTCCATTCCCTACAAATAAGATCATTCTCTCAGTGAATGTATGTAAACATCCTGAAGTTAGACAACATTTGGTTTAGATTTTAGCTTATGCTAGTTGTTCATTTAAATTGCACTGACAGTTCTGTCAGTGAGTACAAAATGTGCCACTGGCTGAGTAAGCACTTGGCATTTTGTGGCATTATATGGTACTAAACTATTGGTAGCCTCACTAATTTGATCTGGTCTGCTGTATATTGCTGTCAAACTGGTCTTATTTGGAAATGCCCTGGCCACAGATGTAGCATGTTTAATTAGCATGTAAATAATATTGCTAAGCCATGTGGTTCATGGGACAATGGATACTCTACCTAAAACAGGAAGGAATTGTTTACTCAAGTGGTAATTATAATTGATTATAGAATATAGTATTGCCTTTAATGTCCGGTAACTAAACAATACAAACTATAATCACTCTGAAACCTCTCTCTCTTTCTCTCTGATAACTTGAAATTTTATTTGATTATGAAGTGCAAGAAGAAAAATAATGGAATATCTGTCTTTGTCATGGTTATTCATTTTCAAACCTATCTATTTACACACACACACACACACACACACAATCAAATTTTAACATGTATTACAAATGCATGCTACTTTAGCATAATTACATCACATATGTAAATATTTAAAAATCCTTTTCAATGTTGGGTCCTATATTTTCATATACTTTGGAGAATTTTTTTTTAAAAATTACATGACATAAAGCAATTTGAATGGCATAATCCATATATAAGTGGCTTTGGAGTGTTCAGGACAAAGCTGAGATTTTCTGGTCGAAAAGTATCAACTTATAGGCCAGCAAATATGGTGAGTTAACAATGATTATGATAAGGCAGTGCTTATTATGAGATGGTACCATATGAAATTGATCTCAATTAAAGCTTTTTAAGTACATTGTATAAGTATTATGCTAACATAGGGGTAACAGTACATACCTCATCATCTTTGACATTAATACAGTTCTGATTGGTTTCCAGAATTCTCCGGACATTTTGTGTATTTCCCTCTTTACACCAATCAAAGATGGTTTTCTTCTCATCATCTATATCATCATCAGAACCCTGTAATGTGCTGACAACCACACCCAGGCCTCCTCCAATCATTTTCTTGCTCTCTTTCTTATCAAACTATGAAATGAAGGAAACAATTCAGTAGTTATAACCCTGCCAAATATTCCAATTAAAATAATTCCAAACTAAACCAAGGAATAATGAAAACAGGACAGAAAATAAGAAACATCGGTTAGCTCATGAGGTTAAAAATAAATGACCCTCTTAACTCTATTTTTAATCAAACAAACTGCTTTTTGTCCACAGAAAGCAATAAAAAGGTAGGCCTTACTGTAGCAAGAGGAATCTGAACATTTACTTGCTAGAGCAAACTAAAAACAAAATTTGCAATCAAATATTTTTCATCACAAATTGTAATAAAAAGTGTTCTGTGGAACCTGATATCTCACCTGCATCGGTATGCTTATCACTATAGACAGAATTTTTCAAGTATCACCCTTTGAACTGATTGAGTTCATTTGGAGCATTAATGGTGCATCTGCCATTACATAACTGCGAAGCATCGTAAACAAACTGAAATTTACACTGAAAAGTGAAATGTCTGAAGCAAGATGTTTAATGCCTGATATATTTATCAATATGAATGAATAGACTGATGACATGAGTGGACAAATGTCATGTACAGCAATATTTACAACTATTTGATTTCATCAAAAGCAGTAGGTGGAAAAGAAATGAAGAACTTTAAAAGCTTGCAAAGTTATTTCTACTTCCAGAGTGAAAATGTGGATACAATTTTGCACAATCATCAAACTTGGAGAATAAAATTATTATGACAGGAGAAATACGCTCAACAGAGAAAGTAAATAAAATAAATGACGCTTATGTTTTTGTACCATGGAAGGGGGGGGGTTGCAGAGAAAGGGCAATGCACACAAAGTACAAAGTGACAACTAGCTGCATCAATTTGGAAAAAAGTTAAAAAAGGCAGAATATTTTATTTACAAATTCAATTTTAACTATGTTTTGCACAGGATAACTTTGTGAAAAATCAGATATTGTGCCTTCGTGAATTTTACTACAGCTGTACAAGATGATGATGCCACGTTTAGTTGATGAAGTAGAACAGGACCATCTGATGCTAAGCATTAAAAAATTCATGACCTTTAATACGGATGAGCAACATTTGCTGTAATGATGTGTACTGAGGGACACAAATATTCCATATCAGAATAATTCTGATAATGTTTTCAACATATTTATGATGCTTAAACAAGCTGGATGTTACATGGAATATACATGTTACACTTTATTATGTCAGTTATTTAAGCATTAATATCTATATTCTTTTTTCTTCATATATGCAGAACATATATGTTCATGAGTACTCCTTATTTGTGACTAAATTGGTCAAAATGCAGAAATGGGTTTGTGAGGCTCAAAAAATAAATTTTTATTTTTTTAGGGTCAAGGAGTAAAAATGTTTGGAACTACTGCAATAATTAGTAGCTTTTAAAATGGGCTTGATATATTGTGGTTACATAACTAACATCCATAAATGGAATACCCATTGATATCAATCCTGTGAGTCAATGCAATTTAATGAAAAGTACTTTCCTGACATCAATGTCAATTTTCTTAAAGAAATGGTTAAATGGTCCTTTTCAATAGACTTATATGAAAAGATAGCTTGTTCTCAATTGGACATTGTTGTTGTGGTTGTTTTTGTAAAGT